>CAUYRH010026916.1:0-27199 GCA_963574655.1 Perodicticus potto
AAAAATGGTGCTGGGTGAACTGGCTGGTGACCTGTAGAAGTCTGAAACTGGACCTACACCTTTCACCATTAACTAAGATAGACTCTCACTGGATTAAAGATTTAAACTTAAGACATGAAGCTATAAAAATACTAGAAGAAAGTGCAGGGGAAACTCTTGAAGGACTCAGCTTGGGTGAATATTTTATGAGGAAGACCCCCCCAGGCAATTGAAGCAGTATCAAAAATACACTACTGTGAGGGGTGGAGCAAGATGGCGGCCAGGTAACTGCTTCCTTGCAACTGGGCACGGTGAGAATGGGGAGAGAAGACTTCGGGCATCTCTGGCTGGCAGGATCTGCCCAGAAACATCCCTTTGGGGATGCAGGGAGACAGCATGAGACTTCTGGACCCCCTGAGGAAGGCAAAAGTGCTGGAGATCTGACAAGTGGTTGCATGTGTTTGTTTGGTTTAATCCTGCTGGCAGCTGTGGGTGCACCAGCACGGAGACTGCAAGATGGAAAGGCCTAACCTGTGAGCTGTTTCGGTTTCTTTTGGACTTGGCACTCAGTTGAACTGCCTTGGGAGAACTTGGGCAAGAGTGCAGAGTTCTTTGAGTGTTGTCTGGGTCCCCGGACTGGGCCACTGAGCCAGACCGGAGCTACCAGTGTTTGGTTGTGGGCTGTGTAGAGCCATTGTGGGAGAGCTGCCCTGGCAAGCTCCACCCTCAAGGTTGCAAAACAAGCATCGGGTGGGAGCAAGTAATCTAGAGACTGAGCAGTCTAAAGGCGGGGACTGAGACGCCTTGCAGCCTTAGCCCTCAGGGGCATAGGGTGAGATGGGTTTAGCACACTGGTTAAGTGGATAGCCACTTAAGAAGTGATCCCAGCCACAAGCGCTTTCCTGGGAAAGCTTTTGCTTAGCCCAAGTTAGCAATTTAAAGTGCCTTCTAAGCAGGCTAAGGAGGATTTAAGCTCTCCACCCTGCGGGCTTTGAGAAATCATTAGAGGCCTCCGGTTTCCATTTTGTACAGCCGTATCAATATTGTGACTAACATATCACACCCTAGAAGATCACCTCTTGCCCAGACAATATCAGCAAGATATATATACTGCTTTGTTTTTGGTTTGGTTTTGTTTTGTGAGGGGTTTTTTGTTTGTTTGCTTGTTTGTTTTTGTTATTGTTGTTTTGTTTTTAATTTCAGCATTTTTCTTAAAGATGTTTCCTTTCTTTTTTCTTTCTTTTATTTCTTCATTTTCCTAGTTTAAATATAATTTTCCATTGTAGCCTTTTTAACAATTAGAACTTCAATTTTGTTAGTGTTTCTACCCATATTAATTGGTTTTTCCCCCCTATTTTATCCCGTAAAGCTTTTGGTTTGCTTGTTTTGGTTTAATTTATTGCATTTTTGTGTTTCCTCTCTACTGGGTGGAGGTGGGGTCCTGTGTTCACACAGGCAGGCAAAGAGCTGCTGACCTAACCACCCAACCTGGCACCCCCAGAGGTTGGGGGTGCTTAAGGTTGGGTCAAAGTACCCTACTGTACGCCTATATTGCTCCCATCCCCCTCTTTCTGTGCCTCTCTTCTTTTGATTGATAATTGCTTCTACCCACCCACTCTCCTTTCTCCTTTTTCTTCTCTTTTTCTTTCTTTTTTTTTTTCTCCTTTTTTCTCTCTTTCTTTCTTTTTTCCCTTCTTGCTCTTCAATCTTCTCATCCTTCCAGTCCTGTACCAAAAGGACTCATTGAAACCCTAGTCCAGAGGCATGGCAACTTAAAGAACAGGAAGAAGTGAAAAGAAAATTAAGGCAAGAAAACAGATAAAAGAAATCACTCATGAGGAAGAATCAGCAGAAAACTCCTAGCATCATGAAAAATCAGTCCACAGGAACCCCCACAAGGGGCTGTGAGGTAGATACTGCAGAGGATTCCACCTATAAGGAAATATTAGAAATGACAGAAAGGGAATTTAGAATACAGATGATGAAAACAATCAAGGAAATGAAGGAAACAATGAAGGAAAATGCTGATAAAGTGGAAAAAGAAATCCAAAAACAGAATCAATTAAGAGATGAACACTATGGCTCGGCGCCTGTGGCTCAGCGGGCTAAGGCACCAGCCACGTACACCTAAGCTGGCGGGTTCGAATCCAGCCCGGCCCGCCAAACAACAATGATGGCTGCAACCAAAAAAATGGCCGGGCGTTGTGGCGGGTGCCTGTAGTCCCAGCTACTTGGGAGGCGGAGACAGGAGACTCGCTTGAGCCCAGGCATTGGAGGTTGCTGTGAGCTGTGATGCCATGGCACTCTATCCAGGGTGACAGCTTGAGGCTCTGTCTCAAAAAAAAAAAAAAATTAGGCAAAAAAGTACATATAATACATAACAGTATACAGTAAAATAGGAAAATAGATGCTTCCAAAAATTGTTAGAAGTTTTAGAAGAGTTGGCTCCAGTCTAAGACTTCTTAAATTACTGCCAGAAACAAAAGAACAGATCCCTGTTAGAGTTCATACCTCTGCCAGTTAAAACTACAGAAGATTGAGGTGGTGCCTGTGGCTCAAGGAGTAGGGCGCCGGCCTCATATGCCAGAGGTGGCGGGTTCAAACCCAGCCCTGGACAAAAACTGCAAAAAAAAAAAAAAAAAACTATACAACATTGGCTCGGAGCTTGTAGCACAGGGGTTTGAACCCAGCCCGGGGCCAGCTAAGCAACAATGACAACTGCAATGGAAAAATAGCTGGTGGTTGTGGCCGGCACCCCTAGTGCCATCTACTTGGGAAGCTAAGGAAAAAGAGTCATTTAAGTCCAAGAATTTGAGATTGCTGTGAGCTGTGATGCCACAGTCCTCTACCAAGGGTGACATAGTGAGCCTCTGTCTCAAAATAAATAAATAAATAAAAATATGGAGCATTAAGAAGGAAATGCTGGGAATACTGTGGTGAAATATGAACACATTATAAAATTCAGTGACCCAGGATCAAGGAATTACTGCCAGAATTTCCACAATATTATAGATACTGGGGTATAAAATCCAGCAACTTTTAATGCTTCAGTAATCAATGTTTATGAATCAACATTTCAAATTCATGAATCTGCTCCACAAAAGTTTATACATACCCAGGGCAGCAAGAAGTTGTCTTCTGCTTAATTGCGTCTATTTCAAATTTTATAAAATTACATATTTTGTAACGATCTATTCTTTTGTACAATCTAACATCAAGAGATCTTGAAATAAGTGACCATTCCCTGTAACACCGAAAAGAAAACTGGAAAGTGGAGAGGAATGCTGATCGCCAATCAAGTGTAAAACAAATATATTGAATGGGTCATGCCAAAAATTAATAAAGTTGCAAAAAATCATGAAGAACCTTGGAGTAGAAAATACTGTGAGAAAAGAGCATCTAAATTCTTCAGATAATGAGAAGAATTAGCCACATTTAGTTTATTTTGTTGTTGTTTGTTCGTTTTATGATCGGGCATTGGCAAACTGCTGCTTGTGGTCTGCTTTTGTACTTGAGCTAAAAATGCTCTTTAACATTTTTTCAAGTTGTTAATTTCAGTCTTGAAGACTCTAGAAGCAGAATATACTTTAAACAAAATAAGAAACACACACACTAAAGAAACAGAACATGAAGCTAGCTAGTCCAGTGGCAAGCTCAGCTGGGCTGTCTCTTCGTATACTCATCCCTGGTGCCTGGTATATGGTGCCCAGTCTGTAAGTGTTATTGAATAAATATGTAACTTACAACACCATGAATCTTTAGTAGATGTTAAGATTGCCTTTGTGTGCTTTGGTTGTATGCATACATACATTTTTATTCAATAATGCACTAACATAGGCAATATACTATAGATATGCCAAAGTCGTGCATAGATTTATGTCCAACCACATATAAAATCAAGTCTGATTTTGATAAGGACTTTATCAGCACTCATTTCTGACTTACTTTGATCTCTTCTGACTCTGGTGAAATTTATTTCAAGTAAAATATACCATTCCACAGAAACTAGCTTAATAATCCCAATTTATCAATGAGTTCTTTGCAGGCATTAAAAGAAAAAGAAAAAGAAAAAGAAAAAAACCTCTGTGTTTAAAAAACAGAAATTGGCAAATTCGCTATTAAGATATAGGTCTGCCTGTATAACAACTCAAGGGCTCATATACAGAATTAGTTCCATTTACTACAGACATAACAAATATGTTTACTATAAAACTTAAAATATAATGCGTATTAATACCAGTTGTTTCCTACTTGTTTTTCTTTTGAACACCTGAATGAATACATCTATATTTTTAACATTATTTTATTCACAAATGTTCTTATAATATCTGATACCAATATCTAAGTTTTTGGTTTTTTTTGAGACAGAGTCTCACTATGTTGTCCTGGGTAGAGTGCTGTGGCATCACAGCTCACCGCAACCTCAAACTCTTTGGCTTAAGAGATTCTCTTGCCTCAGCCTCCTGAGTATCTGGGACTACAGGCGCCCGCCACAACGACAGACTAAATATATAAGATTTTGTAAGTAAAAAGTTTTCATGATACAAAACAAATACTCTCTAAATTTGCATTTGAAAGTGTCCACATGAAGGCAAAACAGGGAATCACAAGTTCTAAAAGCGGGATGACCATGCTAGCATTGGAATAAGTGAATATGACATAAAATGAAAATAAATTGTTCTGGTCTAAAGAAATGCATGCTATGCTACAAATTCTCTTTTCTCTTTTCTTGTGAGTTTGAAAATAATTATCTTGACTTTAGAAATAATCATGCCTTATTTTATTTCTAATAGGCTATTTTTTAAAGTAATAATATAATTAGTGCATATGACCAATTTGCTTTTCTAGATTTTAAGCTCTTGTTTTTACATCCTCTGAATATAAAAAAAATAACAATTCATAAATAATCAAGATACTTGTTGAAGGAATTGTGGCTAATAAACATTTGTCTGTTTTTATTGCTTTTATTACTCTCTCTGAGGAATTTCTGTTTCATAAACTCGAAGTTTCTAGCTCTGTAATTATAGTTTCCCAAGTCAGAGGTATAATTTTATCCTTTAGTTTCCTTCTTAATTTCTTCAATAGTGATGCCTTTTAGCCCATGAGGGTCTTACTTACTCTGTAACTTTCTGTATAAGCTAAACAATGATTTTTGTTTACCTCCCAATACTTGTTTTAAACTGCTGTGATAATTTTAACCCTCAATAATACTTCAACAATAAGTTTCACAGTATTTTCAAACTTCTTGACATTAAAGTCTTTAATAGTCTCATTCACCACATCTTTGTAATGACTGTGTAATCTGCATCTTTTGTGTTATTCAGTTCTTCATTTAAATCTCTATTTCTATTTGCTTCGTACTTTCTTTGCCTATCCCAACGGTGCATAGAACTACTCAGGTGAAACCTGATTTTACTATTTTCTCACTACATCAAAATTTTTCAGTGAACTTGCCTTTCTGTATAATTTACTATGATTGTCCTAGGTCCCAAATGATGAAAGTTTAAGACAACTTTATTATCAGAGTTTCTTAAATTCTGTAGCTGTTACTAAATGTTAATTATTTTTTCCAAAGTGTGTCTTCTATGTCTCCCTAAGTTCCAGTCTTAGGTTGAATTTTATGGTAATGAAAATGCAATGGGGATTAGGAGGATTACTGATAAGTACTCTGGGAAACACCTACAACCAAGTAAGAGAACAAAACTAGATGAAGAAAGAAGTTGACCTATGATAAAAAAAAAAAAAAAAAAAAAGACTTCAGAAATTCCCATGGGGAAGTCTGAAGCTGGGACAGTTGTCGGAGCCGGGACGCTAGGTTGCTGGCCCCCGCCCATGAAACTGTCAGGACATGGAGTGCTGTACAAGCTCGCTGGGTGTATTGCTCCCTGTAAGTGCTGGGGAATGTTGTCTCAGTCAGGTAAGGCTCCCCATCTGGAGGAGATGTCTCAGTCAGGTCAGAGATGCCGGAACCCTCAAAGGTGTAGCAGTCAGTCTTAGCCGGAGCCTGACTGATCTACAGCACAGGTGTGGAGACTGCCAGGCAGTGATGTGTGTGCTCGTGTGCTCTTGTGCTTTTTAACAAGAGCCCAATCCCTTCCCCATTCCCTTATTACCAAGGTGTTTCTTTTCAGGTGTCTCCTACAGACAGTTACTTGAAAAAGCTGCAAATCAAGGCAAGGGGCCTTGACCTTTTACTGACCGTTACCAATCATTGAATGTAGACGTCCCCTGAATAGGGAATTTAATCTTGGGTAAGGCAGCTTCTTCAGCAATTAGATAATTCTTGGCTGAAAAAATGAATTCCTTGACTCTGAAGCAGGGATCTGTGTGGCACAGCACAGAGTCCAATACCAATCTTTGCCACTCACACCCACTTGTAACCTATAGTAAACCAACTTTGCATGGGAAAAGTCTTTCAGAATCCTGCCTGATAGTTTTTCTCAGGGAAACTTACAAAGCCAATAAGCAAGCTACAGACCTTTACAGCACAATTGGTCTTGTGGGAAATTACTAATAGCCATCATTTTCCTTCTCTACTACTTATTCATCTTTCCTTGACTCTTGGTTAATACCTATGCTGAACAGGTTGATTCTTTTGATAAGTGACCCAATCACCATTCTAAAGAGGTCAAGGTTGCTGTTCACCTACACTTCTGAGACCCTGGCTGCGGCAGTTGTCCTTTTTCTAAGGAAGACAACTGGACGTTGAAGTAACACAAAATACCTCAGTGGGTTGCTTCATTGGCAAACGTAACTTTCTGTCCCCTCCTTGGGGTGGCAGTCCATTACATTCTACAATAGGGGCCAACTGCCGATATCCATAATAGTGATTCCTATTCTTGCCTTCTGGTTTTATTCAGAAGTAGCCCAATGGGGCTAAAAATGTAAAGGTATATATTTATAATATGGTTCCTTGTAGATATTTGCCTTATCTGAAAAAGAGCATCAGAAACAGAGGCTAACTATGGGGTAAAAGAAGTCACATATTTCTCGAGTGAGTCTCTAGGAGTGATGGTAATTGGGACCACAGACACTCATAGAAATTGGTCTTGGAACCATGTATTCTACCATTTTGAGATAAAGGGCCATGTAATATCTACTGATTTAGAAATTAAGTGATGAACCATTCTCAGAGTTTGTCATAAATGCACATTCAAGGCCTATCAAAATTCTGTTCTCTCTATATGTCTAGGAGCTCTGGGTTGTTCAGTAAGCAAGCAGGTGAGAAGATACTACAGGCATGTGTCTACTGTCAGACTGCCTTTGGTGTAAATCGGGTGTTTTGGCTTGGGACAGTGTTATGTATGATCCCCAGTCAATGGAACAAAGAGAGTGTTAACCCACTGCTGGCTGGGTCAGTGTGGAAAGGAATGATACATAACTGAAATATGTATGGATTTCAGTCAGTATGAACTGTTATCAACTTCGAGGATGAAGGATTCCACCAGTTCAATAAATTTATCATGAAGTGACTGAGTGGTCTTCTCAACAGATAATGCTATGTCTTAGAATCGAAATTAGTATTTGTTACTTAATTGTTATGTCTTTACTATACGTCAGCCTCAATACGTAGGACATAGCTGTTAAGCCAGAAAAAAAAAAAAAAAAGGAAAAACTTACCTATTTGCCACACCATAGTTAGTCTGTAATAAGCCTTATGTGCCAGTCCTGAGATTTCCCTTGTGAGAACCCTGTAGACAGCCCTCGTTAAGTCTTCCTATCTACTTTATTTTAAGTAACTATTTAGATCCTGCTTTGTTGTCAGTAGTGTGTGGTAAATGTCAAGTGATATGAATATTTGTACACACTTTACACATTCACATGCTTCTTTCCCAGAATTCTTTAATCCTGATTATCTCATCATTCTTCTTTGAGACCCACACCACCAGCTAAATCATTCCCCCTCAGTCCACCAACTTATATAAATTACTACCTAGGACAACTTTGTGTTTCACACTAAGTTCATTGCTTATGGATAGCACCACCCCTTATTGGGCTACATTATAGCAGATACTTTCAACTTGCTCTTCGTCATCCAGATATCTTGTCTTACATGATATTGTCAATCGTAAATGAATATTACTGCTTCTGAGACTCCTTTTTATAGGGATACAGAAGAAAGCATTCACCAAATCAAACGTTTTCTATAAACTCTGTATTTGGCAAAGAAGCTATAGCAGAGAATAATACTTGATTAAATTTTATGGTTTGCAATTTTCCAGGAGGATCCATCTGGCATTTGTAATCACCTCATCAGTAAATACAAATATAATGGTATTCACTACCTCTGCATCTTTTAAGTTTTTCTGGTGGCATTAACCTACAGTATTTTCAGGATGAAATATTTGTTTTGATTTATAATCTTTGAAGTCAACAATGGAATATGTAGCTTCATAGGCCTCCATTTGGTTTTCTCCATAACAAAAGGTTTTACCCACAAGCAAAGTAATTAAGTAAGAGTGTGACAACTACAAAATAGATTATTTCAAGTTGTGCATTCGAGGGCCAGACACATGAACAATGAATAGACTCAAAGACTTTTATTAAACTTTGTGTTCTAATTCCTTCTATCCTTCAACCTCAGGATCTATGGCAGTGGTTCTCAACATTCCTAATGCTGTGGCCCTTTAATACAGTTCCTATGGATCTCAACCCACAGGTTGAGAACCACTGATCTATAGCAATATAACCTCTCCAAGGTCCTGCTGACTCAACACTGAATAAATGTTGAAGCTTCCCTAGCCTATATTCTCTTTTATACCATATCAGCTCCAGCACTTCTTTGTCCAAGTTGTATCCTAGTAGGCCTAGTCAAGAAGAGGTAGATTTCAGGGAAGTCATTAGTTACTTTGCAAGGCATGACAAAGAGTGTTCTGAAACAATATTACAATTTAACAAAGAAAAGTATTTCATTTTTACAGATCCAGAAAATTTCAGGGTAGTGTGGTATTTCAAAGTTTTTGAGTAGATGATTCTACATATCATATTCCTACCATATGTCTTTAAGTTCCACTCCTTTTGAACTAGTACCCTCACGTTGGGCTTGGGTATTTACTGGGATTGAATGAAATTACAAAGGTGCCACAGTTTAGTTTATGCTGAAGTATGTAATGAATAATGTAATTGGTAGCACATCTTTGTGGAATAGTAAGTACATGTTTCATGGCTAACTTGAGAGATTAGAAGGGTAAAAAGAAAGAGATGGCATTCACGATAAGAAAAAGTATGAAGGGAGATGGTTATGTAAGGTGGATATAGCCTTACATAAGATAGAGTATGAAACAATCTGAACAACAAAATATCTCATTTTAGTGATTGATGGGGATATGAGTATATAGTAAAAATAGTTTTTACATTATTAATGCCTTTGAACCATCATTTCACAAAATTTAGAGTCTAGAATTTTTTATGACTGGGACAGGCAGATTTATTTGGACAGGGTACATTCATCAGATGATTTTATGTAGGGGTTTTCTCTATATAATTGAATAATTTTTCACTTTTACTTATTTCAATATAATCCATGAGTTAAAAATAGCAATATAAGGCATGTACTCTTTACTTTTTCCTAGTTAAATTTAAAAAATGTTGTATACTAACAATATTAAATATTTGAAGAAATTTTGATTACCTTTTAACTCTGATTTAGTCAGTGAACTCACCCTGACAAAGACAAGTTAAATATATAAGGAGTAGTTAATGGAGAGAGAAGTGGACATCAACAGAGTTGACCTTGTTGTAGGTTTTGATGAGCTATTATATTGCATATTTTGATGTTGACTAGAATGATTCAAACATTGGAAGAACAACTAATAATGTAGTCGAGAGGGAGAAAATCACTGAAGTGATATATTTGAGTTGAGAGATTAAGCTGAAGTTTAATCAATACTCAGAAATTGGAAAGGCTATGGTAGGTCATTAGAGTTGTTGGTATAAAATTTGGGATGTTCTCTTGATAGATTATTTTTCTTCTGTTTTCAGTGAAATTACAGCAGTTATGAAATAAATAGAGGTTTGAGAAATAGTTGTCTTAGGCTTTGAAAGGTGGAAATAAGGTCTAAAATCCCCATTCAGGTGGGTAGAAAGATAAACAGTCTGGTCAAACCTGGAAAGAGTGCTTGGTGCACCAGGGTCTCATTGAGGATAATGAGAGCTAATATAATAGGATATCAGTGAATAATTTAGTTTAAATGGTAAGAAATTTAAACTGAGATTCTAAAAATAAAGTGTCATAACAAACTAAGTTCATTTTTCTTTCATGTAATAGATATGAGGTGATTACTCCAGGTTAGGGAGCTTTGCCCCTGATACAGAGATTATAGTTGTGTTTTGTTTTGTTTGTTTTGTTTTGTTTATTCCAGATTTCATCTTGACTCCTATCTAGGATCTGACGTAATCTGCTCATTCAAATGTGGGTTACAAACACAAAGGATCACAAAGGAAGAGCATTGGCTTAAATTTCTTTGTAAGTAAAAAGATGAAGGATGAAAAAAATCACTTCTACAAACATTAAATGGGTAAAAAATTAGTAATGTGAGCAGTCTTCTATAGAAGAGTAGGATTCCATACAACATAACACAGGTTGCTACCTGGATATCCGTCCATTGCAGAAGAGGGAGATAATGGTTTTGCACCAGCATTCAGTGTCTTCCAAATATAGAAAACATTGAAAAACATTTTCGCCATCCATATTCAGTTATAAAGTAAGTGAGAGTTTAGGGTTTAATTTTCTCAAAAAATACAAAGAAAGGAGAAATGTCTCTGGCATTTAAGGTTGAATTAAAAAAAATGATTACAGTAGTAAATAAACAGATTCAAACTTTGGGAAAAGTAAACTAAAAATGTGGTTGGAGGCAGCGCCTGTGGCTCAAAAGAGTAGGGCACCGGCTCCATATGCCGGAGGTGGTGGGTTCAAACCCAACCCCAGACAAAATAAATAAATAAATAAATAAAAATGTGGTCGGGGGCTGCTGCTGAGAATTACTGAAAAACTGACAAATATTATAAGAAGCAGATATAATATTGTAAGGGACATTAAAAGAGAGAAACACTTCAAATTAAGATTTTTTTTAGGGGTGTGTAAATGGTAATTAGAAGGAATAAACAAAGAGCTTGATCATCAAGTCAAGATGTTCCACATGGAGAGGAATTCAAGTATTGAAATGTCCAGATCCACAGACTCACATATCAAAATATTGCACTGAAGAAAATATCATCTATGAGTCTCAATAAATGCCGATAATTCACTTTCTCCTCTTTGAGAAAGATTTAAAAAGCAGAAAAGAAGTATCTACACTCCTAAATCAAAGAAAAAAAAAGTAGTCTTACTCAATGGGTCCAAACAGAGCATCAGACAAACATACCATGGATCTTTTCATTCTGGTTTTGATAAAATAATTCACACTCTGCCTGCCAGTGCATGGGTAGTCCATAAAAGAACACATTTTGGTGTTTTGTGCAGAAAGGCATTGAATGTTTAAGGGGAAAGGCTGAGCTTCTGTTTAGTAATTCAGTCAGGAAGCTGTGTGTGTGTTTTAATCTTTACTTGACATAAATAACCCTGCCACTTTTCATTCAGATTGCATTGCCTGTGATTCTGTATCGTCCTCCAGAATCCTTTTTCTACTTGTTATTTACATCTTTCAAATATTTGAAAATCATTTTCTTATTCCCTTAGCCAGCTATAAATATCATGTTGTTTTAATTTCCCCCCATAAATCACACTCCCCTTCTCATTATTCAGGATTTTCTTTTCTGAATTCTTTCCTGTGTTACTACATATATCTGACATTGAAGTGCCCCAGAATTAAAACAGTATTGCAGTTGCTGTCTCACTAATAATATTAGTTTCCAATTGGAGTACAAAATATCTCTTCATTTTGTATTTCTTAGTATAGTAATGTATTTGTTTCTTTTGTTTATGTTTTGTTATCTTTTCTGTGAAATGTTTATAATTAACCTACATCATTTATACATTATCATTTCTAATATATATGGATTAGTTAGGAGGATATTTTTTAAATCCATGACTCTACTTAATATTTGGTTTTCATTTTTTAAATTTTTCCTACAAACCCTGTACTTTGAGTTACATAAGCATTATATTAGTCCACAGTTCATTTCCTCGTTTAGATAGTTTGTAAGTTAAAAATAGACGGGGACTAAAATGTAACACTGAAGGTAAGCTAATTATCTGAGGTAATCTCTCTGCAGTAGGTACTTATCATTATTTTGATGATTATATTTTATTCAGTTCAATCCAAGAAAAAATTTTATATTCTCACATATTAAATTATGTTACTAAAGCATATAATTCATAAGTACGAAAATAACTGAAATTTATAAAATGATTATGTAGTTAGAGTTTAGTTTCTCTAGAAAGGCATTTTTTGTTTCTCTTAAAAGGTTCTTAGGTTTATTGTTGACATTTCATGTGTTACTACACAAAGTATGATTCTTAATGGCTTAGCATAATCTCTGTTCCAAGGAAAAATTCTTAGCATTCTGAAAAAAGTACACACAGCTCCCAGTTAATGCTCTGAGGCTTTGTAATCTCCAACTCCCAAAATACTACCAATATTACAGTATTTTTAAAAGGTAAAATGTTTGTATGGAAGCAAGAAAGGAAATAACCAACAGTAATTTTAACGTATTTTTTATTCCTGCAATATAAGTACATCATTAAAATAGACATATTGAAAATGTATAATTTGAAAATATTAAATAGAATATACATTGGCAGAGAAAATAAAATAGCATATTTTGGACACATTAACTGTGGCTAGATAAAAAGTTTTGGGTGATAGAGTAGCTTCAGTTGAACGTTAGGCAAATGGACACTGTTGGGTTCCTATTCCACATGATCAGGCAAAGATGACCATATTTACACCCATAGATATAACTTCTGACTAGTCTCAGCCAGTATGGTCATTTCAATAAATGCAGGAAATCTAAATGAAAATCCCAAATTCAATGTTAAGAAATATGTTGAGCAAATTAGAAAATAGAAGAATATTTTCAGCCTGTTGCGATCAGCTATGGCAACAGTTGGTACAGTGATTACTAGTTAATGACTGAATGGTTTTCCCTTGAAAAAAGTTTGTCCATTCTCAGTACTTCCATTCAATATTATGATGGAGGTTATAAGAAAGGTAATAAAGTGTGAAACAAAGGCACTCATACTAAAAAGAGGAACTAAAACCATTTTAATCTGAGGAAACCAGGAATATGTATGTAAATAATTTGATGGATTCACCAAATTTTACTAGAATTTTAGAATGTTGCAGGATATAATATTAACACACAAAAATCAACTGTATTTCCATATTAATAATAAGCTATATGAAATTAAAATAAAAATACCATTTATTATAGCTTCAAATATATGATAAATCTTAACAAAAGATGTGCAAGACCTATACTGAGAATTAGAAACCTTGCTGTTAGCAATTAGACAATGCTTAAATTAAAAAGAGAGAGGAGCTACCTTATTCATGTATCCAAAGATTTAATATCCTAAATAGTCAAATAGCTCTAAAAAAATTAAATTAAATAACAACCAATACATTCAAAGGCTTTTTTTGAGATTCACACACTATTTCCAATTTCCTTCAGAAATCCAAAGGACCTGGAGTATCTAAAACATCTTTTCGAACCTAAGATCAAAGTGGAAAGGATAACAAATTTGAAAGTATTATAAATCTTATTTTTAACAATATGATTTTTTGCATCAAGATAGGCAATTAGATGAAAGAATAGAAACACAAATTCTAGAAATAGGCTGAGACATATTTGGACAATTAATTTTTAGACACCTTTACTGAGATATAATTTATATACCGTAAAACTCAACCACTTAAAGTGTACAATTCAATCATTTTTAGTATGTCCACAGAGTTCTGCAACCATAATCACAATAAAATTCAGAAAATTTTATCACTTCAAAAAGAAAGCCTGTACATTTTAGGTAACACGTACCAATCTCCCATCTCACGTAACATGATGTTTCAATGTACGTATGTCACATAGTATGTGTCAGTAAGTCAGTCATTGTGTAGCCAAATAATGCCACACTGCAGGGATACACCAAACTTCACTTATATGTGGGTCAGTTGAGGGACACTTGGGTTGTTCACAGCTTTTTACTATTATGAATATTGCAGCGATGAACATTCATGCACCAGCTTTGTGTGTATCTGTATTTTCTTGCTTTGTTTCAATAGGTTTAGTTAGTACAAATGGTTTTTTGTTACATGCATGAATTATACATAGTATAATAACAAGTCTGGGCTTTTAGAGTAGCCATTGCCAAATTGTACTCAATAGATTATTTTTCATCCTTCACTCCCCTCTTCCCCTCATCCTTCTGAGTCTCCAATGTCCATTACACCACTCTGTATGATTATGAAAACAGATGACTGAGCTCCCAGTTGTCGGTGAAAATGTGGTTTTCTGTTCCTGCATTACTTCCTTCCATCCAAGTGAGGGAAAAATACAAGTTTCTTTTTCTTTTAATAACTGAGTACTATCTCATACATATATGGCTCACAAATAAAACCTTTCTGACATATGTTAAGGTATTTCTATGTATTTAAAATTTTGTTTATATAAAGTTTTTATTGTGGGAAATTAGCAAAACATTGTTATTTATTATTATGTTCATTTTATAAATCTAAATTCACTGCCATTGCTATAGCTTACATCCTGAGCACAATTTTTTTTTCTTTATATCTGGGTTATATCTAGTTAATTGATTCCAAATTTCCAAATCATTTAGCTTATCTGTACCGGAAATGAACTAAAGTCTTCCCAATAATTGGATCTAGACCTGTACAGTTAGACAAGAAAAAGCTCCCAAGTGTCACAAATAAGCTCTAATACGTTTTGGTTGGAATCTGTAACCCTTTTTCACAAATTTTTCACAATTCCAACCTAAATTAGTAGAGTATAAGCTAGTCCAGTTTAAGTTCATAGAAACTTGTAAATGATCAAATTAGAAAATTTTCTTTAAAGACTAGCAAGAAGTTGATTTAAAAAATTGGTAAATCCACGTCTTAGCAATTATGAATTGGGCTGCAATAAACATTCTGGTACAATTATCTTTATTATGATGTGATTTTTGGTCTTCAGGATACATACCCAATAAAGGAATTAAAGGATCGAATGGCAGATCTTTAAGTGTGTTTGTCCAGTTTAATTTATGAGGTTAGAAGTAGAGCAAAAGGTCTGACCTGAGGGAGAAATAGTTTAACAAGGACCGATTTAGAAAATTCATAGGTATGAAATTTTATTCAGTGAATAAAAAATTGCATGAGACAAAGTGAAGCAAATTAGGACTACAAACTGAAGACACTGCAGATTCGAGCATCAAGGACAAGACTTGCTCTAACCTTTGAGAATCTACAGTTGTACAGATGACACGTTTACAAAATGACTGACCTAAGTGACCGGGGAGAACATAAGACTGGAAAAGGAATTTCTGAATTCAAGGGCGTGCCATTGCCTATGTATTCAATTGTGGGTAAATCTTTGGATCTATTTTCCCTGTTTCCAAAAACAGGTTTGGCCAGATTTTCTTTATTAAATTTCCAGTTTTAAGGCTCGGCGCCTGTGGCTCAAGCAGCTAAGGTGCCAGCCACATACACCTGAGCTGGCGGGTTCAAATCCAGCCAGGGCCACCCAACAACAGTGACGGCTGCAACCAAAAAGTAGCTGGGCGTTGTGACAGGTTTCTGTAGTCCCAGCTACTTGGGAGGCAGAGGCAGGAGAATCACTTGAGCCCAGGAATTGGAGGTTGCTGTGGGCTGTGATGCCACAGCACTCTACCCAGTGTGACAGCTTGAGGCTCTGTCTCAAAAAAAAAAAAAAAATCCAGTTTTAAAAATAAATATCAAAGTACAATTAGTCTTCAAAAATTCAACTTACGTCTCAATCTCCTAGACTACAGTTAGCCCTTAATAATTATTTCCTGAGTAAATGAATGAATCAATATTACTTCTTTATAAGCCGCCTCTGTATTTTGTGACTACCCTGAGCAAAAAGGACAGAATGGGGAAGGAAAATGGTCAGGTGCACTGGGCCCAAGTGAATATATATATTTTTTTTTCAAGACAGAGTCTCACTCTGTCACTCTGGGTTAAGTGCCATGGCATTGGCTTAGCTCACAGCAACCTTAAACTCTTGAGTTCAAGCAAACCTCTTGCCCCAGCTGCTCAAGTAGCTGGGACTACAAGCACCTTTCACAACATCCGGATAATCTATTTTTTAATAAAGACAAGGTTTCACTCTTGCTCAGGCTGGCCTCAAACTCCTGAGCTCTACCAAGCCACCAGCCTTGGCCTACCAGAGAGATAGGATTACAGGCCTGAGCCACTGCTAGCCTGGCTTTTTATTTTTTGAAACAAAGTCTCATTGTGTCACCCTGGTTAGAGCGCCCTGGCATCAACACAGCTCACAGCAAACTCAAACTCCTGGGTCCAAGCGATCCTCTTGCCTCAGCCTCCTGAGTAGCTGGGACTACAGGCCATGTGCCATCATGGCCATTTAGTTTTTTCTGTTTTTAGTAGGGATGGGGTCTTGTTCTTGCTCTGGTTAGTCTCCAACTCCCGAGCTCAGGCCACCCACCTTGGCCTCCCAGAGGGATAAGACTACAGGTGTGAGCCACCAGGCTCAGTCAAAAATTCATATTTTAAGGCTCTTCCCTCTTCTTTTGCTGGAAGGATATAAACAGCAAATGAGAAAGTGTGATTCTTTATATGACCTTTATTGACCTTTAGTATTACAAAAGTAATGCACTCATGTTACAGAAAATACAGAGTGAGGTAAAATAAAAACTGATAATTCCATCACCAACACGTTGCCATTTTTCATATTTCAATATATAGCTTTTCAGTCTTTTCCATGTATATATACATGTTAAAAACATAGTATCATATTGTAAATACTTTAGAATCAGTACTTTTTCTGCTTTGATAATACTGTGTGGGTTTTTCAAGGTGGCACAGTGCTCCATTTTATGACTATGCTATAATTTATTTAAGAAATTTCCTATGGTTATCCATTTAGCTTGCTTCCCTCCTTTTTCTTCTTTCTATAAACTATGTCTCGATACAAATTTTTTGCCAATTTTTGATTTATTTTTTAGGATAAATTCCTAGGCATAAAATCGTTGGTTGGGATAATATGAATAGGTTTCTGGTATGCTTTCCTAAGTGACTTCCAGAAAAGGTATGGCAGTTAATGTTCCTTCCAGCAAAACGCAAAAATTGCTGTCTCCCTGTGCCTTCAACAGGGGTATTATCAACTTTTAAAATCTGTGCCAATTTGGAATGCCAAAAATCATAGTTGTTTTAATACACATTTGTTCTGACTTACATTTCTTTAATTACTTTAATAGATTGGCATTAAAAACAGAGTTGTACTAGAATATCTTCTGTACAGTGAACAAAAAAAAATACACAAAAGATTAGACATCTTACACAGCAAAATCATTTCTTTGTTTATTTGTCTCACTGAGTGCTTTTTTCTATTGTGGACGGTTCTCAGCACTGGTGAAAGCAAAGACACACAGACCCTGCTCACAAGGAGCTCACGGTTTAGTTACGAGAACAGACATGTGAGTATTCTGTTAATATGTGCAGTGCAGTGTTATCAACATGCTAACAAAAGTATGTACAAAGTTAGGAGGGGCTCAATTGTGGGCAGGCAGGAAAGGGTGCATCTTTAAACCCAGAATGGGGGGGGGGACCCTCAGAGACGACAGGACGCAGAAGTGATGTGGAATATTCCAGAGACAGAGAGAGGACTGCAACTTCTGGACATAAGGGAAAAAGTTCCAATAAATCCAATCTTACATCATAAAGACCAAGCTTACCATTACCAATTCATACATTCTAAGTTCAAAAAGAACCAGATTTTTCCCTGATTCAGCTAGTGGCCTGTCGAATTTTTTCGAATTATTTTGTAACATTAAGACTAGTCAATGTAACCATCTTGTGACCAAATTTAAAACAAATTACCAGTTACGGAGAAAAAAAAAAATGACTCATTAGTAAGTGAAGTGGCAAGTAATTAGAGCAAATGAAGCATGCATCCTTCAGGAAACTTCCCCCATCCCAAATTTTCTGCATGGTTTATCTTGTGGTTTGACTCTTTCAACAAAGCAGCAACCTTAGAAATGATGCCAGCATGAAAAGCTCATGACTTACTCACTTCTGACATAACTTTAGAGTCTCATGGGACATTCCAACTGATTCAAAAAATCCTCCTTCTGATCATGAGATTCAGGGCCTTCACATGTTAATTTTTCTTCTCGTAAGAGTTGACAGGTTTACTGGCAGATACCGGATCTGACATTCCAATGGCTTCATTCTTTTCATTAGTCAATATCATTTATTCTTTGTCGTTCAACAAATATTTGGAACTCACACTGCATTCACAGCATAGCATTAGGTTTTACTCAGCATCTTACAAACGCTTTTAAGTAATACAGTATCGATATGCCTAACAATCTTACCTCTACCTTACAGAAGAGGAAAAGAGAGCTTAAGTCATCTTCTCAAGAACACATGGTCACTAAGAAGCAAAACAAGGACTCTGAGTAGCTTTTAACTCCAAGCCCAGGGCTCTTATGCCTTCCTGATCCTAGACTCTTTCCTCTCCAGCTGTCTAATTAATATTCTTAAAACACCAAAGTAACCCCATCCCCACCTCCCTGCATTAAATCTCATCTGTTCTGAAAAACCATCTTCACCTTCTTCTGAACTATAGCTTGTTGCTTATATTATTCAACTGGCACTAACTCAGAAATGTTTAATGGGAATCTCTATTTTCAGTTGAAATAACTTTAATGTCTATTTAGGTGGCACTGTGCCAGGATATATGAGACGCTTCTGGGACTACTCCAACTTAAGTTCTACTCAGTTCTGTAAACATTTCTGACAAAGACATGGTTTCTGTCCTCAAGAATCTTAGTCCAATGGTAATTGTGGATATTGTAAACATTTTACATACATGTGTACAATTCGTTCATTCATTCATTCAGTAAGCAAACTCAAATTTTCTGGCCATATGTTGGTCCTGGACATAAAAAGATAAATAAAAAAGTCCCATGGTCCTTGTCTTTAAAGTAACTTGCATGTTAGGAGGGAAAATACACGATTTTTTTCATTCATTCAATAAACACCTTCATACGTGGGGGATAAGAGTAGGCAATGCCTATGAATAACACGGTCCCTGCTCACAGAGCTGTTTCTGCTTTGAGGATCATATTACTACGTAATAACATTCACCCTTCTGTCTGATTCCAAATCTCTTGTTAGCTTATACATTATTACTCTTTTATGAGATAATGACCCTAAGAAAGAATTATCACAAACATTATAGTTCTACTATACGTATTTCCAGATACTTGAAATATTTGTCATCTTATTCCAGACTAAAACAATGCCAGATACTTCTTGGTGTCTTATAGAGACAACAGAAAGTTTGAAATAGAAATTCAGTTTCCCCTTCTATTACTTTGTTCACATTGGATACGCCAGGGTGCAAATGTTCAAGCACTGGTTTTCAAAATACACTATTCAGAGAGAGCTGGAGGTTTCTGTGAGCTTTCTCCGAAGTTACAGCATCAGTGGGAATGGTGAATGAGGAGGACAAGGAGCTTCCCACATCAACCAGAGCATTTCAGTTTCGTTTAAAATACCGTGCTTCTAGGTAAAACTTCTTTTGCAAAGGAGCCCTGCTACTTAATTTTTTAAACTAGTGATTCAAGAGAATCAATGTCATATAACATTGTATTTTGGTATTATATTTGTAATGTTTATCTCTAAAAACAAGAGTCCTTCCTATGAAGTCAAATTATAAAGACAGCTATAGCAGCGGCTAAGGTTACTGAGCACTTAGGACTTGGTGCAAAGGACATTCTAAAACTGACCACCTCATTTAGTCGTATTTAATATCCCTTTAAGGAATCATTGAAATACACTGCCCACACTAATAGAGCAAATAATACAAATTAGTTTACATCACTAACCTTAGACATTAATTTCCTAAGAGATTTGCATTTGTAAATGTATCTATGTAGATAGAAGAAAGAAGAACTGGTGTTCAATAGACCTGTAGAGTGACTGTAGTTAACATATTGTACATTTCAAAATAGTTAGAATAATCTGAATGTCCTTAGCATAAAGATAAATATTTAAGGTACTGATATCTCAATTATCTTGATTTGATTATGTAAATGTACCAAATTATCACATGTACCCCCTAAATATGTACTTCTAAAGTGCAATAGAAAAGCCTGTTTTAGTGGATCATTCTTTTCCCATTTGATTCTACTATATAAAAATACTTATTGAACATAATCCATTCTACAAGATCCAAATGATGTTTTCCCATTTGATTCTACTATATAAAAATACTTATTGAACACAATCCATTCTACAAGATCCAAATGATGTTTTCAAGACAGGAAAGAACAGCTAATATTTACTGCATGTATTATTTCATCTTGAAAACAATCTTACTGGGTAAGGACTATTATTATCCTGTTACAGACAAGGAAGTTAAGGAACCAGCATGTAGCAGTAAGGACACTAGAAGAACCAGGGGTGCACAAGGATGGTATGTGGAAAATTTTCACTTTATTTCAAGCTTCTCAAACTGGCCAGGTGTGGTGGCTCACACCTGTAATCCCAGCAGTTTGGGAGGCTGAAGTGGGATGATCACATGAGGCCAGGAGTTTTAGACTAGCCTAAGCAACATAGCAATGCCCCATCTCTACAAAACAAAAAAAGAAACATCTGCCCCCCCAATAAAAATAGCCAGGCGCCGTGGCGCACACCTGTAGTCTCGGCTACATGGGAGCTGAGGCAGGGGGATCCCTTGAGCCCAGGAATGCACTGAGCTATGATGACATCATGACACTCTAGGCCTGGGCAACAAAGTGAAGACACTGTCTTAAAATAAAATAATTCTCAGCTAATACAGCCAGATAGAAATAACAACCCATCTTCTACAGCTGTCTTTCCTCTTCTATAAAAAAGCCAGACCTACCCTCCCATTCTATAGCTGCCAATGTTATTTCTACTAACTGCCCTTGACTGTGGGGTGAAAGCTACTAGAACAAAGGGTGGTAATACAGATGGAAGGATGGACTCACCTCCATAACCACCTTTAGACATGTTAAAAGGAAAGCCTCTCTGGAAGGGAGAAATGTGAAAACATAGTTTTGCAAAGGCCTCAATTCCCTGCTTCTACCCTGTTCTTTTTTTCCCCATCTCTTTTCATACATTCAAGCACCACAAACTAATACAAATACCAAGCACTGTGACGGGTACTCGTAGGTACCAAAGTAAATGAGTCAGGATTCCCATGAGTGAAGGGAAAAAGACATTTAAACAGATACAGCACAAGATACTAAGCGCTGTAAGAGGCTACACTGTAACTTATTTAGGCAGGCATAGTAAGTTATAATATTTTAGTTATCTTTGTAGCCCCATCTCTTAGCACAGGGCCCAGCACATAGTTGTTGAAGGTGAATACTTAATTTCGTGAAAAATGTTTTCATGTCCGAGATTTCTTATTACTGGCTTCAATTTTCTTATGTTCATATATTTGTGCAGTGGACCCTCTATATTACAATTGAATATATTTGTAGTAAGCTACACTTCAGTTCCCTTAGACTTTCTAGCAAATATATATTAGTATCAAATACTGGCCCTAGATAAGATAGCTAACCGTTAACCTTATTTTTATATTTTCCAAGCACTGGAAAAGACATGGCAAATTTGTCACTTAAGAAACAGTGCATTCATTGATTGAGATTAACTGTAGGTACATACAGGATGAATATCCCTTATCCAAAATGCTTGGGACTAGAAGTGTTTTGGGTGCTTAGATTTTTTCAGACTGAAATATTTCCATACTCATAATGAAATGTTGAGGATGAGATCCAAGTTTAACCGTAAAATCCATGTATGTTTCACATACACCTTACGTACACAGTGTGAAGATAATTACGTTTTTCCCTTGGAGACGCTGAGTGAACTGTGTTAAATGCCTGCATTTTGACTGTGACCTGTCACATGAGTTCAGGTGAGGAATTTTCCATTTGTGGCATCATGTCAGAACTCAAAAAGTTTCAAACTTTGGAGCATTTCAGATTTTTGGATTAGGGAAGCTCAATCTGTACTGTTCAGTGAAATTAATTCATTTCGAATGCTCCACAATCTAGAAGCAAGTCTGCCCTCTAGTGCTAGAACGTTCACATTGAGTCAGAATAGCAACTGTCAGAACACCAGAAAAGAAGGAACTTGTACTCCGTGTGTTTTTTAAAAATATAAAATTGTAGGGCGGTGCCTGTGTCTCAAAGGAGTGGGGTGCTGGTCCCATGTGCCGGAGGTGGCGGGTTCAAACCCAGCCCCGGCCAAAAACAACAAAAAATACATATAAAATTGTATTATTTCAAAACAAAAACTTCATGCTAAGAATTAGCAAAATGACATTCCCTCTTCAATTTGCCATCCGCTTGTGTATTTGGCAAATATGATCAATGCTGCTTTTTAAATCTTAGTGTGTCTGTATTACAGAAGGCAATGGGGTGGGGGTGGGGCGTAACACGTTAACATTTTATTTCTACCTCAAAAATCAATTCTGCCTTCAGTACTATTCTATGAATACACTTTCTCTGTAATTTCATTCATGTCCTAACTTAAATAGTGGCACACTATTTTATCACCTTCAATATTTTCATATGACCTTCAAATAAATTTATCTCTATCCCAGACCTCATTTGAACTCCAGACTCAAATATCCAACATCTAATAGGCGTATCTATGGTAACATTTCCCAAACTAACCTCGCCATCCTTCCCCCTAAAACTTGCTCCCAAGTCTTACCTGTCTAACTCAATGCCCACCAGTTTTGGAGTTCACACTAAAAATCTTCGATCCATTCTTTTTCTCATACCCTACTTCCATATCCTATTGATGCTATCATCAAAATATATTCAGAATCTGACCACTTACTATTTCCACTGCCCTCAGCCTCAAACTATACATATTTCTCACTTTATTATCCTAATACTATCCCCTTCCCTCACACTTTGACCAGAACCCAAATTGCTTCTTACCTCACTCCACTGAGTCTATGTCTTGAGAAAGGGCTTTACGGCTCTGTATGATTACCTGCAGTCGGGCAGGATCATTACTCCTAACTGTTCTTAGCTCACCTTCTAATGCTAATATGCTGTTCCTGCTCACTACAGTCACACTGCGGTCCTTGCTGTCCCATCTCAGGACCTTAGGCTATAACCTTCCTCCTGTTTGGAATGCCCAGCTCTCAGATACCCACGTTGTACACGCACTCACTTCCGCAGGCCTCTGTTCAGTGACACTCATTAGTACAGTCTACCTAGAACAGTCACTCCATACTCATACATGCAACATACTTTACCCAGAAAATTTTGTCAGCTTATAATAAACTATATATATATTACTTACCAATTAAGATTAAAACTCTGTAGTCAGAAATAACCACCTATTCTGTGCCCTGATTATATTCAGGCCTAGAAAACTTGGCACACAAATGTTTGAGATTTGTTGAATTATTTAATCTAAGAAGAATATGAATAAATTTGATTGTAAAAATAAATGATATAATAAAACAGAAAATCCTGGCTTTTATAGAGAATGATAAGAAGTTTTGAAAAAAAGGATTTATTGTAACTAATCACTTTTTGTTCAAGTATCAAGGTGTATTCATGTAACACCTGCAAAGTGCTATGGACTGGGTCCTATTTGAATGCCCTTAACAACACTAGCAGATACTATTATTATTATTATTATTATTGCTATTTTACAGAAGAAGAAACTGAAGATGACGACAGAGGTCAAGTGACGTATCTAAAAGTGACCTAACCAAAGAGAAAACCAAACTCAGGTTTCTCTGATTCTGCTTTTATAAACTCTTTCTCAATATTCAAAGTATTTTAATGGAATAAAATAAATAAATCCAAAGAGATGAGATTTCTACATTTGTAGATAAAGTAACTATGTATAAACTTCCTAGAAGCCATTTCATTTGCATGATATAATAGTATAGGTACTGTATGTAAACTAACTTCACTTAATTCAATACTGACGAATAATAATTCTGCTAAGCTTGGGAAATTATTATAATATTAAGTCTCAAATGACAACCTGTTGAAGTATCAGTGTCTCCTCTTTCATGGTTCAAACGTAATTGGTAGCAATAACATGAATAAATTTTCTTTTGACCTTCAAATTGTATGACAAGCTTTTATCCATGAAAAATTAAATGATGGCTAAGTCTCAATTCTACTCATACATATATACATACACACATACCCCCACAGTTCTGGGACAATCTGGCTTTATACATATCCATTTTGAGTATTTGTTAGCTTTTTAAAATTGACAACTTTAACTTGAAAGCAAATCTATGAGTATGTGGAAAAATTCATTAATATTTTAAAGCTGAGAAAGCTGAAAAGCAGAGAATAAAACTTCTACACAATAATATAATTTGGGTGAAAGCTAGGAAATTTTTAATAAAACTGCTTTGCTATCTATGGACCATAGTTCCATAAAATAAATGTCACTAAACTCCAATAAAACTGGCATTATAAAGCAAGATTCAATACCTCTGTCAAAATCTAATCTGATTAGAGTGTTACTGGATACATTTTAAAGAATATTTAACACATGATAAATCAGAGCCCATGCAAAAATGAGCCATGTTATAAAGGTTCTAATACATTATGTACGTATACGTAGCGAAATACCTCATCCATCCTAGAAAGAAAATGGTCACATCAGTAACAACTGGGTCAGGGAAAAGAGCAAAGCAAATACTATCTGCACATAGAGGATATAAAGATTGTAATATGGTGGACACAGCAAATGTATGGCCAGTGTTATTAAGACCGGTGTTCGGTGAAAGGTAAATACATTGTGCTTTAAAATATTAAAAGATTTGTCCCAGTAAAAGCTCACTAGAAAAATCTCTACAATTAAATATTAGTGACAATTCACTCAGAAATTCATCTTTCCACAATGCACTACTTTTACCATAAAAAGTTAAGACTGCTTTTTGGGTTTTCTAATTAGTACTCACAGGTAAATAGGTCTATTAACAAAAAAGACTGAATCTTAAGCAATCTGTTTGCCCGGCTGTTACCAAATATTCATATAAGCCACAAAACTATTTTCATTAAAATTATTTAGTTCAGAATATTTAATAATTCAGATTAGCCTTTCCTATTGAGAAAATTAACGAAATCTTGCTGTTACTTCTCTGCCTTCCTGAAGAGAAAATGATCCCTTCTTTGAAATGCTTCCTTATGACTTCCAGTATCACTTAAAAAATAATATTCCCAGAAGAAGGGAGAATCCCTCGTTAGGAATAAAGTCTTTTGGAATAAAATTAAGAGGGTTCTTTTGTTTTGTTTTGTTTTATGCTTCTAACAAAGAAAGGCAATTAAATTACTTATTAAAATGCTCCTAATTTATTTCATGCTTTAGACATTTGGGAAGCACATGAAAGATGGGTTATAAAATCTTAGGCTACTGGAACCTTGAACGTCAGAACAAAGTTTTATCAGATGATGAATTACTATCACAACAATTTTAAGTACACATCTTCCTAAAGCAGTAAAACAAACTAAGTCAGCATTCATATCACCTGCTCCTGAAAGTGAATACATTATATACTTCAATCATATTTTCATAATTTCACATTAGCAATCAGGCAGAAAGGACAAGTTTTATTGAAGACATCTTCAAAGTGAAATTTCTGAATCTGAGATACTCCACACACCTTGTACCTCTTAGCAACTCTAGAGTTGTCTCAAATTTCTACTCCAGCTCCCCCTTTCCCAAAGTGATGGCATTCAATATTGTTACGATAAAATTTTGGCTTGCTAGATGAAAAGGCAACCGTATTTAAGAGAAATATTCCTCAAGGACAATCTAACATTCCCATAAAGGTCCTCAAATTCCAGTTCAAAAACACTAATCTAGAGTACTTCAGAGTACAAACCAAATCATCAAAATCTATACGTAATACACAAAATTACTACTATTGCCAAAAAATGTACTATGTCAAGAATTTTATCAGCAGCATTTAAAAAAAAAAGAAATCATTAGATAATAGAAGACAAACATGGAATTCAGATCAGCATACAATATACCATTTTTGATCACATTATGCTTGTACCTGAATCCCTGGCACTTCCCTACAGATACTCCATCCTATCAAAAATTATTGGCCTGGAGAGAAGTGAGGGGCAACTCTCCATCCTTCCCCTGCTGAGAATCGACGCATGGCTCTATTTCCCTCCAGTAGTATTACATTTGAATACTAATCTATAAGAAACAAGTCAACTCCATGTTATAAAGCACCATAGAGTATTTCATCCTGTACAAAGGAAATAATTCTAAAAATTTTTACAACAGGATTCCTGGGAAGGCACTTAAAGCTAACTAGTCAAAAAGGAGCCACAACAGTTAGATTTCGTTTTTATACTGAAGCCTCCTTAATATTATCTTGTTTACGTCACTTAATATCTTAAGTTTCCCAATAAATTAAATGCTGTCCAAAATTAAGAAAAGACAAACAAGAAAGGACACAGCCCACCCCCTGACTAATGAATGAGGCGAGTGAATCTGCCTCCAAAGTAGGCAAATGCCGTAACCTTAAGAAGGTAAGAGAGGCTCGGTGCCCGTGGCTCAAACGGCTAAGGCGCCAGCCACATACACCTGAGCTGGCAGGTTCGAATCCAGCCTGGGCCCGCCAAACAACAATGATGGCTGCAACCAAAAACGTAGCTGGGCATTTTGGCAGGCGCCTATAGTCCCAGCTACTTGGGAGGCAGTGGCAGGAGAATGGCTTAAGCCCAGGAGTTGGAGGTTGCTGTGAGCTGTGACGCCATGGCACTCTACCCAGGGGGACAGCTTGAGGCTCTGTCTCAAAAAAAAAAAAAAAAAAAAAAAGTAAGAAAAATAGGTGGAATGGTGCATCTTAGAAGGGTACAGGCGAACCTTGCTAAATGCAGAATACAAATGTCTTCATTAATAACAGAGAAATTGCCAGGAAGGCTATGTTAATCAGTTTGATGAAAATAGTTCAGATTGTATATGAAACCAGCACATTGTACCCCTTGATTGCACTATTGTACACAGCTATGATTTAATGATAA
>CAUYRH010026917.1:0-35103 GCA_963574655.1 Perodicticus potto
GAATTCTGGGCTGAAAATTGTTTTCTTTAAGAATGTTGGCGGTGGCTTGGCGCCTGTGGCTCAACGGGCTAAGGCACCAGCCACGTATACCTGAGCTGGCGGGTTCGAATCCAGCCCGGGCCCGCCAAACAACAATGATGGATGCAACCAAAAAATGGCCAGGCGTTGTGGCAGGCGCCTGTAGTCACAGCTACTTGGGAGGCGGAGGCAAGAGACTCGCTCGAGCCCAGGAATTGGAGGTTGCTGTGAGCTGTGATGCCACGGCACTCTCTCCAGGGTGACAGCTTGAGGCTCTGTCTCAAAAAAAAAAAAAAAGAATGTTGACGGTGGATGACTATGCTCTTCTGGCTTGGAAGGTTTCAGTTGAAAAGTGGGCTGTCAGCTCAGTGCCTGTGGCTCAACAGGCTAAGACGCCAGCCACGTACACGTGAGCTGGCGGGTTCGAATCCAGCCCAGCCTGCCAAACAACAATGATGGCTGCAACCAAAAAAAAAAAAGAAAGAAAAGTTTACTGTTATCCTAATGGCTCTGCCTCTGTAGGTCAGTTGGTGCTTGCTTCTGGCTGCTTGCAGAATTTTTTTTCATGTTGACTTGGAAGAAAACATGAAAGAAAATGAACAGGTTCATTTTAATGTGTCTTGGACAGACTCTGTTTGAGTTGAGTTGACTTAGGGTTTGATATCCATCTGAAAGGAGTGTGTTGGGGTCTTTAGTAAAACTTGGCAAGTTTTCCTTTATGATGGTCTGCAGTAGGGCTTCCATTCCTTTGGGACAGTCTTCTTTCCCTTCAGGAATTCCTATTTTTGTATATTTGAACACTTCATGGAGTCTTGTAGTTCTCTAAGTGCTTATTCTGCTTTCTCTCTCTTCCTTTTTTCCTCTTTAACTGCCTAGGTTATGTCAAAAAGTTTATCCTCTAGCTCTGAGGTTCTTTCTTCTCCATGGTCTAACCTATTTTTGATACTTTCTACTGCATCTTTATATTCCCTGATTGGTTCCTTCATTTCCTTATGCTTCTGCTATATTTTTTCTATATTCTACATATCTGTCATCTGACTTTTGGTTCTGTCTTTCCATTTTCTCATCCATTCCTTTAATTGTCTTTATCATCCATATTTTAAATTCCCTTTCTGTCAAGCCCATTAATTTTTTATAGGTGGAACCTTCTGCTGTAGCTGCCTCATAGTCCCTTGGGGGAGTTCCTCGGTTTTGGTTTTTCATGTTGCCCACATTTTTCTGTTGGCTCCTCCTCATGTGTTTGTTCTTCTTGTTCACCTCCTTGACCTCCTTTTTACTTCTCACTGCCTCCTTTGTTTTGAATAGAAGTCCTTGCTCTTGATGACAGTATGTTGCAATGTGTTGCTGGGACACCAGGTGGTGCTGTGATTTTTTTATGAGATATCACAGCCAGCAACCTCTATGGTCCTTATTCTAAACTTAGTTGCCTTTGGTGATCACTTGATTGTTTCCTCAGCATTCTGACCCTGCCAGGTTGGGATCTCAAAGCTGACAGGGGCAGGTCTCACAGTGCTCCACTGACTAGTTCCAGTGGGGTATGGGAGTCACTCAGCCTGTCCCAAGAAAGGAGTTCTGATCCCTGAAGGCGGAAATAAGATGGCCATAGTTTAGGCCCCAGGTAAGACCTTCTCAGGACCTTTCCACAGTGGCAGCCCCTTGGCCACCAAGATCTTCTCAGTATGTTGGCCTCGCCAGCCACCACACCTGTGGCAAGTCCACTCCAACTGACATTCAGATCTGGTTGCTATATGCTATTCATGTCCACCCACTCATCTAAGGTTTCCACAACAACAGAAAACTCCAGAAAGGCTTCCTCCAGTTCTGGGCCTCTGTGGGCAGCCAACTGATCCTGCCTGGTTGCAATCACATGCCTAATTTATCAGATTTCCCCTGCTCCAGATCATAGGTTGTATCCAGTTCATCACCTCCTCACTGTGTTCTGTGAGCTATGACTCTGGGTAAGGTCCTCATTCCAGGTATGGCTGGGTTCTCTCTTTTTTTCCTTCTCGTTTATACATTTGAAATTTTCTGTATCATTCAGAATTCTCTTCCTTTATTTTTACTGTCTTTTATTTTATTGCCTATTTATTAAAGACATTTATAACTTATAAAAATACTATCCTGATACACACAAAAATTTCCTGATAATGGTAATCTATAATAACTACTCCCACACCCCTCATGTCCACACCAATATTCAATTTAGATTGGCTTAATCTGGAAGTATAATCCAGTAAGACTGAAGACCAAACACTTCAGGTCCTAGACAAGATAATAAAATCCTTGTAAGCCTTCTGGATCCTTGGATTGATTGACATCTATAAGGGAACCAACTTTTAATGTCACAGAAGAAATGTGTTCATCTCCAGTGACGATTTTAAGCTCCTGCCAGCCCACTCAGTCAGGAGGAGACCACAAAGCATCATCCTTTTTGGTAATTTTGTGGTCATCAATTATTCTTTTCATGTCCTCCATCACACTTTTATATATGAGCCTCTCTTCTGATTGTGGCATCATTCTTGTAATTGCTGTTGTTGGCGTATCTCAATTTCTCGTCAGATTGGAGATTAACTCCGGGAATTCATGCCTGAACTTGCCCTTGTGACCCAGGTAGTAGTAACATAGATAAAAGTCACTCTCCATGGTTCTCATAAGGCCCCTGAGAATAAACTTCAGCAGCAAGTTGCCTTCACTGTCTTTTCTTAAAGACAACATTGTTTATTATAATTTGTTTAAATCAGTCTTCTATTAATAGAATTGTGGGTTGATACCCTTTTATTTAAAAAACACTTTTCCTTGAAAGTTATGGTTTTTAAGCAGATACACTTGTCATTGAACAAATTTGCAAAATGTAATATGCTAATAGTGTAATATATTGAGATTTTACTATGTGTCTGGAACTTTTCTAAGATTATTCTGTGAACATTAGGAAACTAGTTCCTACTGTCTCATGAGGGAGTTATTATTATCCCTCTTCTAGAGAAGCAGGAAACATTATAATTTCCCTGTACGCTATGTTGGTCCTCCCTAGAATGGACTGAAATATGGGGGTGCCAGGATCAGACATGTGAGGATCCTTCAGCTCCGTAGGAGCAAGCAGAAGGACACCAACTGCATCAGTGTGAGAGCAGCAGAGTTTACATGTTCTGGTTGGAGTTGTTGTTGTCTAAATACCTGTTGGTTGCCATGACAGATTTGGGAAGACCTCATCATCTCAATCAGGTCCAGGTGCAGCTTGTTACATATGACCCAGCAATTCTATACCTAGGCGTATACTCAAGAAACAGCAGCATGTCTACACAAAAACTCATGCAAGAATGTTTATAGCAGCAGTATCATAGCCAAAGGTGAAAACAATCCAAATCATCTATCAACTGAAGAATGGATAAATAAAAAGTGATATGTACATACAATGGGATTGTTTTTCAGCTTTATAAAGGAATGAAGTAGTGGTACCTAGTGCAACACAAATGAACCTTGAAAATGTGCTACATGAAAAAGCCCGTCACAGAAGACCGCATGGTGCAGGATTCCTTTTATAGGAAATGTCTCGGGCAAATCTGTAGACACAGAAAGTAGACTAGTGTGATGGATTAGGTCTGAGAGGCCTGGGGAGTGATAGCTAAAGGGAAGTGGTTTCTTTTTGCTGCTGTTAAGACAAGGTCTGGCTCTGTTGCCCAGGTTAGAGTGCAGTGGTATCATCACAGCTCACTGCAACCTCAAACTTTCTGCCTCAGCCTCCCAAGTAGCTGGGAATACAGGTGTGCACTACCATGCCCAATTAATTTGTCTATTTTTTGTAGACATGGAGACGTGCTCTTACTCAGGCTGGTCTCAAACAACTAGCTTCAAGTGATCCTTCTGCCTTGGCCCCCCAGAGTGAAATACCCAAGTGACAGGTTTTAATTTTTCTTGGAAATATCCAACATTTGTTTCATTCAAATTAAGCAACTGATCCAGTCAATAATGAGTGAATGTGCTAACATCACAGTCTAAAAATGAAAAATTTCAGTGACTTATGTGCCTGGCTTATAGATTTCTTTTTAATATGATGAAATGTCTAAAATTGACTGGTTCTATATATCTGTGAATATACTGAAAACTTTTGAATTGTGAACACTAGATGAATGTGTTATATAGCCTATGACTTATACCTCAGTAAAGCTGTTATTTAAAAAAGGCAGGAGGTAGGAATAGGAGGCACACAGCAGTCACTGGTCTGTAGCAGTCCTGACATTTAGCTGGATATGTGTCCTTGCTTAGGGCCCAGTTCATTGCTTGCCTCATCTCCACCCTCTTGGCTTTTTTCTAAGTTTTCTGAATTTTCTTACTATTCCACAAGAAATGGCTCATGTTTTTAATCTCTTCTTGCCTGCATAAGGGCCCTCTTATTTTTTATTTTGAACTGTCACTGTCCTATTGGTCCAGGCTGATGGTGCTTTTACTAATATATTTCGGTGAAAAACTTTGTGGGTCTTCCCATGGAAACTAACCCAAACAGTACAGCTTTTAAGACAATCACATACGACCCAAAAGGTTGTGTGAAATTGATTGTCTTAAAAGCTGTACTGTTTGGTTTAGTTGGTACACTCAGGACACACCCTTAAAATTCCTCAAAGCCTTTTGATTTAGCCGATTCCAAAAGCGAGGCGTCTGCCGCCAGCAGCATTAGGACCGCCCGGAATCTTACTATGGCGGTCAGATCCCATCCCAGGCTTGTTAAACGAAGAGCTTGCCCAGCAATCTGGGGGTTGATAGACTCCCCAGGTGAATCTGATGCACAGGGAATTATAGAATCACAGAAACTGAAAGCCAGGGAGCAACCACCTAAAATCTTCATGAGGTCTTCACAGGTCTCACCACCACATCCTTGATGGAGGCTGCATTTTACTGGCAACCCTTGACCAGACATTTGCCCTGAGGCCATTTCTTACTTTGAAGGGGCTTTAGCTTAGATCGGTGGTCCTCAAACTCCTTCTTCTTCTTCTTTTTTTTTTTTTTAGTTTTGGCTGGGCGGGGCTTGAACTCGCCACCCCCAGTATAGGGGGCCGGCGCCCTACTCCTTGAGCCATAGGCGCCGCCCAAACTTCTTAATGCCGCAACCCTTTAATACAGTTCCTGTGGGTCGCGACCTACAGGTTGAGAACTGCTGGCTTAGAAGCTGAAATGAGGAAGTGTTTTTATTTCGAACCCATCAAATCCAGCTCTTTTATATTTCCTCTAAATTCTGCTTAAAAAGGAACCAAATAGTTCCTTTTTTAGTTCTCCTCACTACTCCTGTATTTTATTGTAGGCAGCTAGAAGAAACCGTTTGGAACTTTCAACATTCTTCCTGGACTTCCTCCTAATCAGAGTTCAATAGATATTGAACTTCCTTCCTTTACTCCACATTCCTGTATGATAGGGGTCTGCTAATTTTTCTGAGGTCTCCATTTCTTCCATCGCGAATAACATTTCTAAACTGTTTTTCAAATCTTTACAAACAGTCCTCCAGATCCTGTCTATCCTCTGTACCTAAAGCCAGTAAATATTTTGAGATGAGTTTTTGTTAAAGCCCAAGTTCTGGCACTAATTGTGTTTTGGTTATCTACTATTACGTAACAAGTCATCCCAACATTTAATGGCTGAAAACAATTATTTTCTTACAGTTTTGCAATTTGACCAGAGGTTGGTAGGGATAGCTCATTTCTGATCTGTATGCTGGCAGCTGAATTAGGGCTAGAGATTTATTTTCCAAATACCGTAGTTACAAGTCAGGCCAGTTGGTTCTGGTTATCAGCTGGGATTTTCACTGGGGTTGTCCCCTGGGGCCTTGATTCTCTGCCATGCAGATCTTTCTGATACATATGGCTGCTCTGAAACTTCTTACATTGTGGCAGCTGGACCCAAAACGTAGGAAGGAGGAGTTGACAAGCCTCTTAAAGATTAATCTCAGAATTAGCACAGTGGTATTTCTCATCTTTTCTATTCGAGAAAGCAGACATAGGCCCAGTAGAGATTCCAGGGAGTGGAGAAATAGACTCCACCCCTATTAGTGGAGGTAGTGACAAAATTAGTGGCTATCATTAATCCTGGGTAATCTGTTAGTTGTTTTTTTTTTTAATCAATACTGAAGAGACACTTGTCTGAAGGTTATGAGTTGGTGAAAAGTAATTGTTTACTACTTGAAAAAAGAGTTGAAGATCTGAAAGAAGGTTAAAATAAAACTTTTACATATAAAGAACTTCTTTTGTTAGCTGTTTGTAAAAATTTTAAATGGTATGCAGTATTTTACAGATAGAGAAGTCATTTTTTAAATAGAACTAAATTTCTTGATTTCTTGATTGGTTGTTTTTTTTTTTTTTTTTTTGGAGACTAAGTCTCAAGCTGTCACCCTGGGTAGAGTGCCATGGCATCGTAGCTCACAGCAACCTCCAACTCTCCAACTCCTGGGCTGAAGACATCCTCTTTCCTCAATTTTTCTATTTTGTTTTTTAGTAGAGACGGGATCTTGCTTTTTGGTCAGGCTGCTCTTGAACTCATGAGCTCAAGCAATCCACCCGCCTTGGCCTCCCAGAGTGCTAGGACTACAGGCGTGAGCCACTGCACTTGGCCCATCATGAATTAAATTTAAAAATTCCTCAACAGAATAACACTCTCTAACACCTTTATTTGTGTCAAGATTTGTGTGTGACAGATAAGTGTGAATGTATTTATACATTTTATCTTATTTTTATTTTTTTTGAGATGGAGTCTCACTATGTTGCCCTTGGTAGAGTACGGTGGCGTCACAGCTCATCGCAACCTCAGACTCTTAGGCTTAAGCGATTCTCTTAACTCAGCCTCCCAAGTAGCTGGGACTACAGGCTCCTGCCACAGTGCCCAGCTATTTTCTGGTTGCAGTTGTCATTGTTTAGCTGGCCGGGGCTGGGTTGGAACCCACCAGCCTCAGTTCATGTGGCTAGTGCCGTAACCACTGTGCAACGGGCACCGAGCCATTTTATTACTTTTAATAATGGTTGCCTTATATACTTTTGACTATATTTAAATGACTTTTTAATCTCCTTCCACAACACTTGTCCTTAAAATAGTGACTGAATGCTGTTTAAGAGTTGTGAACAATGAAAGACAGACTCTGCATGCATTGTAGAAATGACTGTGGCAACCTGAGAAGGTGAGGAATGGGATGAAAGAATCCCAAGGCTTTCTACCACGGGGAAGCTTTGTGTGCAGCTGTTCGTGGATTGGTAGGAGAAGACAGAACAGGTGGCGGCAGAATTTGCCTCTGCTTTCACTCATTTGCCACAAACCCCAAAGCATGTAGGTTTGCTCATATGGGATAGTACGTGGCTTTCTGAATTTGTTCAATGCTGGGGTTAGTAAATTTCCTTGTTGGGAGTTCTATTTAGAAGGAAAAAATCAAATTACTGCTGCTCTATGACAATAGTGAATACAGTTGATATCCATCTTTGAGTCTAAACTTCCAGAGAGTCTAACTAGGATGAAGTCTTTGACCTTTATTTCCTATTTTTAGTTTTTTATTGTCTTTTTGGTTTATTGATTTTGCTTATATTTTTTCTTTCTTTTTGTTAAAGACAGGGTCTTACTATGTCGCTCAGGCTGAGTTTGAACTCCTGGGCTCAAGTGATCCCTCCCAGTAGCTGGGACTATGGCAGGTACCAATACATTGTTAAGTTATCGAAATAAACTGAGTATTCTGTCTTCAGTGTGATTGTAAAAATGTTGGAGCAGCTGTGGTTTCCCTTGAGTTTGGTTTTACTCTGCTACACCCCAGGGGTTACTAACTGTGACTGATGGTATGTTTCCTCCTTTTCTTTCCATCTCTGTCTTTGATTCTTCTATTTATTTTTCTTTTCTGCCCTCCTCATACTTTGCCAGGACAGGTGGAGTGGCATCCTTAGGAATGAGCCGGTGGGTGGGTTAGACGTGGCGTGATGATGATACGGGGTCCTCCGTATATGATGTATTCCTAGCTGCTGCTTCATGTTGCCCATCCCAATGTCGGACTTCCCTGACGTGAAACCAACAGCATAACTGTGGTGCCCATAGTCTTGGTTGGAAGAACTTATTTCCTTCAGTAGCTCCACAAGTTATATTTGCTTTGGGATATGCCAGACAGTTTCCCGATAGCTTTAGTAAATTGTCCAAATAGTTAAATACATTCACCATTCAGCAGAATTATTTTTCCCACTAACCTTTTCTCTATAGACATCTAAGCAGCCGAATTCATGAAGCATCAGTTTTCCTGTTAACTCTTCCAAAAAAAATAATTTATGAAATAGTAAAAGAGTTGCACAAGATTTTGGAAATTATATAATGTAGACTCCTTATGTTTGCAAATATCTACACAATTATTGCACACGGTGATGTACAAAATTCACGCATAACATAAACATAACAATCTAGAAGTGGGGGAACAGTATGTATGGAAACATTTGCTTCATTCTTTAAATGGGAATAAGGTTTTTTCCTTATCGGCAAGAGCAGCTGCTGTTTTGTGCATAATCCTAACGGTGTACAGACGGGATACGGGCAGTTAAGAGAGGAAAGATAGGTAGGGAAAAGAGAAATCAGTATGAAAAGTAGTTTGAGTATCCCAGACTTTTTGTTGCCATTTTCTGGGTTGTTTTTTCTTTTTAGCAACTCCCTTTCCCAGAGTAGCTTTACCATTGCAGAGGAAGCGTGGTTGAAAGCCAGACTTTTAACCAGAATTCTATTTCTGGCTCAGAGTGACCTTGAGGAAGTGACTCCCGTCATTCTCACAGCCAGTAAGCAAATCAAGATAAAAGCGACGATTTCTGGGTGTACTATAGAACTGTTTTATTCGATGTGTTATCCTACAGTGATCTCACAGTTGTGGGTACACGTAAAACATTGTGGCTACCGGTAAGGTAGATACAGTTTGAAGGAATTTAGTTATGAAAGAGTCACATGAGGTAGAAAAGAGGAAGTTTGCCAGGCGTAAAAGGTTTTAGGTTTGGGAGGAAAACACAAAACGAAACAAAGACATGGAGCGAGGGTTTTATGTACCGTAGGTTTGTTTGAGCAAACCTCGGGAGGATAAGCACACATTTCACCTTTGGAGATTAGATAATGAAGGTAAAAGTCGACCAGGATTTGCATCCCAGCTCTGCCATTTCCTCTCAGGAAAGTGAATTATCTCAGTTAACAGATGATCTATAGATGGCTTTAGTTTCACCACCTCGTATCATTTTTGTATCAGGGCTGTTTACGAACAGGGTACTCAGCAACTTAAGTATACACCTGTACTTGGCGACGATAAGTTTCTTTTTATCAACACTTAGAAAACAATAATGGCAGTGTTAGCAACAGAGAAATGGCTTAGCTCACTCTCCTTTGGTTAAGCTTTATTTTTAGCCACATAATAATGATTTCGCTCACTTTGTATCAAATTGATTAAATGGTGGTTTCTCAAGCCATTCTAAAATTTAAATGTGTGTATAACTATATTGGTCAAAATCTCTTGATGTAAAGCCCAAAGCGATAAATCTGTTATTATAAAATCTAGCAGGCCAAGATATAAGCAGTGAGCACAGAAAAATAGCCCCCTTTCATGAGGACGACTTTTATTGCAGTGTAATCTTTGCAACATTTTTCTACATAACATCTGAACGAACAGTGAAAGGATTTAGTTGGTTGTAAAGCTGTATAACAATATCCGGTGTATAACATCGGACCAAAAGAAAATGCTCTGTATAACGTTTTCTTGGCCTTCCAAACAGCTAAAACATTGAAAAAGAGGTCAAGCACAGGGCCAATGCCCTTATTAGGATCTTTCTGTCCCCAGTATACAGTAGCAAAGCTGCACAGTTTCAGTTTTAGCCCATAGCTCATGGGCATATGGTCAGTTTTTAGCTTCCTGACATGCTTCTCTGAACTGGAGAGAGGGAACCAAAAATGCTGACATCCTCCTTCGACTTTGTCACTAATGCCTGAGTGGAAACACCAGCACTTCTTGCATAAAACCTGCAGAGGACACCCCAGGTCCCCATCCCCCTAGATGGTGATGCCTTCAATTGGTGACGTTTGCAGGGCATTAGCCCTCAGAGGGACGCCACCACACTGTACGAACACGTCATATCTCATTACTATGCTTTGATGTTATAGAGACCACCTTTTATAGCTCATAAAAATATCACTCATTGACAGGAAGTCAATCCTGCCCATGGGTCATTAGCTTTCAAAAGAATCACCCCATGGTAGATGATAGCATGTTTAAGAAAGTGCTAATTATTTAATACGTCTTGGAAATTGTACTGAAAAAAATCTACAAGAAGCTCTGAAGTGTATGTATCATCTTTATAATATCAGTATGGCTATGTCGAGCCTCCCTTAATACCGCTGGCCTCAGTTTTCTTATACATACAATGGGAGGATTTTTAAATTTCTAAGACTTCATGATTTTACTGTGTATTTCTCCAAGGAATTTTCTCCAGGTTTCCCATTTATTGGTTTAAAGGCTGCATTAAATATTTATTTTACTATCCCCATCCAAATTTTCCTCAACTCTTTTCAAATTACTTGAAGGCAATAGAGTTTTCAGATTGTTCTCTCTGAAACACAGTAATTTATTTTTATTTATTTATTTTACAACAGCACAAATGCACTTTTATTTACTTTTTATCAGTTTAAATCCTTGAGAGGTACAGGATCACATGGATTCTGTGTCCAATAGCCTTAGCAGGAAGTTGCTTTGGAATTTAGCACGAGCCACGCCACTGTTTCCATGGGCCCGAGTTATCTTTCCCCAGATTACCCTGGTTTTGTTTGGTTTGCCACCAGGAGTCACTGTGGTGTTCTTTGCTTTGTATACATAAGCACATCTTTTGCCCAAATAGAATTCAGTTTCATCTCGGGCATAAACACCTTCAATTTTTTTTTTTTTTGAGACAGAGTCTCACTTTGTCACCATTGGTAAAGTGCTGTGGCATCACAGCTCACAGCAACCTCCAACTCCTGGGCTTAAAGCGATTCTCTTGCCTCAGCCTCCCGAATAGCTGGAACTACAGGCACCACCACAATACCTGGCTATTTTTTGTTACAATTCTCATTGCTGTTTTAGCTGGCCGGGGCTGGGTTTGAACCCACCACCCTCGGTATATGGGGCTGACACCCTACCCACTGAGCCATAGGCGCCACCCAACACCTTCAATTTTAAGAAGAGCTGTATACTGTCTTTGGTTCTGGAGACCTCTCTTATAGCCAGCAAAAATGGCCTTGGCACAGCCTTCGAGAGAAACAGTAATTTAAAGAAGTGATACTACAGAGTTGAACCGAGTCTTTGTGTTACACTTTGATTCGGACTACGTGGTCTGCATATCACATGAAAAGAGAAATAGAAGTTAGAATTTGGGTTATTATGTCAATCAATGTTAAAATGCTGAATCTACGTGGTAATAAATCCTCAAATATTTTGAGAAGTCTCTTATGTCCTATTAACAAAATACTCATTTTAATCAGCAGTTTTCTCCTATAAGCTTAACAAGGGCGAGAAATTTGTTTATTAGTGCCTTCCTCTTTTAAAAAGCCTGATGCATTTTTTGTAAAGCAGTTCCTTGCGATTGCTAGATAAACGGTGTGGCTATTCCTGGGAAGGAAATGAAGGCCTTTGTGTTTTGGGGGATAGGGAGAGCACACAGTCTTATTATTCAGCATTTCTTTTAACTTTCTAGTGGCTGTAAAAAAAAAAAAAGAGTCCTAGGATTCTTTAAGACCTTTTTTTATAGGGTAGGTTTTTTTTTTTTGAGACAGAGCCTCAAGCTGTCCCCCTGGGTAGAGTGCGGTAGCATCACAGCTTACAGCAACCTCCAGCTCCTGGGCTTAAGCATTCTCTTGCCTCAGCCTCACAAGTAGCTGGGACTACAGGTGCCTGCCACAACGCCCGGCTGTTTTTTGGTTGTGTTGTCATTGTTTGGCAGACCTGGGCTGGATTCGAACCTGCCAGCTCTGGTGTGTGTGGCTGCGTCTTAGCTGCTTGAGCTACAGGCGCCAAGTCTTAAAGGGTAGTTTTAAACCTAAAGACCATAGCTACCATAAAATCACATGCAGTTGATAACATCCTATCCACCCCCCGCATTCTAGAGCTTTCTCACTAGATTTTGAAACCCCGTTGTAGATTTTGAAATGTATTCCTTGCGTAGTTCTTTGAGGCTACTTTACTGCTAGAAGCAGAGTTAGGAAATAGAGCCCTTCACTTCCCATTTAGTAGTTCTTTACCATGCCAAACACTGGATATGTGTGTGTCTGGTCTATAAATACAGAATGTCTACATATTTTAGCAACAAATTGTGGATCCAAATCTTTTCTCCAGAAGTAGGAAACAATTTAAGCAGAAGAGTAAAAGGCACTACTGGATATTATGAAAGGAATCTTCAATGGGGGGCTGTGAGTATTGTTTTGCAGTTACCATTTCTCTGGATTTTTTTCAGCATTATGATGTGTAAAAGTAGATGAAGTCACTGGTATTTGTATCTTTGTTGACTATTAAATGCTAATAATTTGTACCATTACTAGAAAGAAAGCGATTGTGGATTTTGCTTATAGTAGTTTCATGTTATGGTTTTAGCACAAAGGTGTATGTTTTCTTATTTTCAGTTACTTGAGGCCATGACTTTTCTCCCTGTGGGTTCATAGCAGAGAAGTGTTTCACGAGGGTAGTAGATGTGAGCTGTGCTGTAAGTACAATCACGGTTGGCCCTTCTCACTTCAGTCTTTTTTTCTTTTTTGTTATAATCTCCTCCTTCCTACTTACCAATTTTAATCTGTCCTCCTTCTAATAGTAGAGTTATGCTTTAACCACTTCCTTGGAATTTATTTGTGCACTTAACATTCTCTTGGTTGTTAATTGTTTGGGAATGAAATTCCCTCTACTTCTAAAACATTAGCAAGATACTTTGGTAATTCACAAACTGAAGGATTTCTTGAAATAACCTACTATCTGGTTTACCGTTATCTGAATATAGTTGACTTGACCAGATCCTTCTGTTGTTGTAGCTTAACTGATTTTGTAGTTTTTAAAAAATATTTTGCCCAAAAAACATTTTAGGTGAATGACTTTGTTCAGAAAAATATTTAAAATTTTTCTTTTTTTTGTAGAGACAGAGTCTCACTTTATCGCCCTCGGTAGAGTACCGTGGCATCACACAGCTCACAGCAATCTCCAATTCCTGGGCTTAGGCGATTCTCTTGCCTCAGCCTCCCCAGTAGCTGGGACTACAGTCGCCCGCCACAATGCCCGGCTATTTTTTGTTGCAGTTCGGCCAGGGCCGGGTTTGAACCCACCACCCTAGGTATATGGGGCTGGCGCCCTACTCGCTGAGCCACGGGCGCTGCCCAGTATTTAAAATTTTTTGAGAGAGATTTTTGTTGGGTAGGAAGGAGAAAGAAAATACCCCCCTCCCCAAAGAAAATAACCTACTGATAACATTTTGAGGAGCTTTTCCGCTTTGTGTCTATTGTTTTGCAAAGGTAAAGCCATCGAGGTACATGGATTTTTGCATTAAGCTTTCTCTGCCTGCCCCTACCACTGAATATTGTGTTATTTCAGATTACTAAAAATTCTTAGGAAATATCTATATTCCTAAGAATAGATATATTTTAGTCGCTCTAAAATTTTCAAGATTTTAACTTATAAATAGCTGAGAAAAATGCCAGTTTTTAGATGGGGGAAAATTCCGTTGTACTTGTATTCTTGATTTTAAGATATCAATAATAACTTGACTTTAGATTTATTTTCTTTTTTTTTTTTGAGAGTACATGGCTCTCTGTCATCCAAGCTGGAGTGCAGTGGCACTGTGATAGCTCAGTGCAACCTCAAACTCCTGGACTCTAGCAATTTTCCTGCCTCAGTCTCCTGAGTAACTGAGACTACAGGTACATGCCACCGCATCCTATCTATCTGTCTCTCTCCCTCTCTCCCTCCCGCCTTCCTTCCTTTTTGACATAAGTAAGGTCTCTGGGTTTGCCCCAGGCTGGTCTTGAACTCTTGACTTCAAGACCTCCTTGGGCTCCCAAAAGTGCTAGGATTATAAGCATGAGCCACTGGGCCTTGACCTTATATTTTTAAAGACAAAAACTGAATTAGGATTTTCAACAACTGGGTTGTGCTTATCTTTGTGTAAACTGAATGGATCTCAATTTCTTTTAAACATATATGTGGCAGATAACTTGTGTGCTGGCCATTTTAAAAATATGGATTCCATTTAAATATAGATTCCACTTTGGAAAGAGACAAAGTTGGAGAGGGAGCTGTAAAACTTATTCAAGTAGCTGGACAACTAGGAAAATTACAAGAAAACTTCAACTAAGACGGGTTCTCCTATGCCCCAGGTCTCGTGTAAATAGAAAACCAGATCCATGCATATGAGCTGCATCAAGCAAAACACAGATTCACGAGGCTGTGGCCATAGTTTTTCTTTGTTTTACCAGATTAAAAATGGACTGAGATTCTCCCAATAATCCGGCCACGGAAGAAAGAAAAAGCTTTTTGTTCTTTATTCCCATTGTAAAGAGCCTCTGTGCACAGACTTACACCAAGATGGGGCACTGACCTTTCTTGTGGAATGAATAGAACGGAGTTTAAAGTACTTTGAGTTACTCATAAATTACCTTCTATTTAAAACTTAAGGTCATAATAATACAATAGAAAAGCTAGGGTAGTTTTCACAATCAAAATAGGAAAGTTTGAAATCTTTAAGTAATTTTAGATCAGTCATTTTGAGAGTTTTGGGTTTTCTTTCATTTGACTGCAATATCTCAGGGGATTTATTTTTTTCCTTTCTGCCTCTGTCTTCCCCTTGTTAGTTTAGATAGTGTTATAAGGTAATAACCTGACTTCTCCATACAAATGAGTAAAATTTTGTTGAATATGTGCTATATTTAGAAATAGTCATTTCTCATTTTATTGTAATTTGGAAGTATATAGTCTGCTATCAAATCCAGATATGTAAGTATAAATATACATAGTAAAAGGAGATAAAAGTGGAATTTAGTATAGAACCTGTGTTTTTTCCTCTAATGGCAAGTAATGAATATATTTGTAAAACTAAAAAGTAGGCTGGGCAGATGGATTCACACCTGTAATCTCAGCACTTTGGGAGGCTGAGGCAGGAGAATTGCTTGAAACCAGGAGTTTGAGACCAGCTTGGTCAACATAGTAAGACCCTGTCTCCATAAAAATTAAAAAATCAGTTGGGCATGGTGGCGTGTGCCTACAGTCCTCAGGAGGCTTAGACAGGGGGATCACTTAAGCCTAAGAGTTCATGGCTGCAGTAAGTTATGATTGCTCCACTGCTCTCCACCCCAGTCAGCAGAGTGAGACTGTGTCTCCAAAAAAAAAAAAAGGTAGGCTTAGTGTTAGGCTGAAAACCACAATAGTACTTGTTTTTTATTTTCCTTGTATTTGTTCCTATTTTCTTTCCTTGGCTTTTCATCCATCTCAGCCTGTTATATGCCTTTCTTCATAATGTGCCTGCAATGTACATAAGCATTTAAGAATCAACTTTGCAACTGAACCAATCGGGCTCTTGTCCAACGATTATACACTTCTTGGCATCTCTCTGCCCATTTGTTTAATCTTAGCAACTCATTTGATCCTCTGGTATTAGAGCTGACAGCTGCAGTTACACATGTAGTTCATAAAGGAGCAAAATAATGTTATGACCTGGTTTTGGTATAGTTTTCACTGAAGATGAAGTTTTTAACTTTTTTTTTTTTTTGGACACAAGAGTCTCACTATTACACCCTTGGTAGAGTGCTATGGCATCTCAGCTCACAGCAACCTCCAACTTTTGGGCTTAAATGATTCTCTTGCCTCAGCCTCCCAGGTAGCTGGGACTACAGGTGCCTGCCACAACACCTGGCTATTTTTCTGTTGCAGTTGTCATTGTTGCTTAGCTAGCCAGGGCCGGGTTCGAACCCTCCAGCCTTGGTGTATGTGGCCGGGCACTGTAACCACTGTGCTATGGGTGTCGAGCCATTTTCAACTTTCTTTTCTTTTTTTTTTTTTTTTGAGACAGAACCTCAAGCTGTTACCCTGGGTAGAGTGCTATGACATCACAGCTCACGGCAACCTCCAATTCCTGGGCTTAAGCGAGTCTCCTGCCTCCACCTCCCAAGTAGCTGGGAGCACAGGCGCCCGCCACAACGCCAGGCCATTTTTTTTTTTGGTTGCAGCCACCATTGTTGTTTGGCGGGCCCGGGCTGGATTCGAACCTGCCATCTCAGGTGTACGTGGCTGGCGCCTTAGCCCGTTGAGCCACAGGCGCCGAGCCCATTTTCAACTTTCTTAATACTAAAATGGAAATAATCAAGTTGGGTAATGTTCGTCGGAAGTTCCCAATATGTAATTGGTGAATATTTTTACCTCTTATGCCTTTCTAGAGCAGAAATGATAGACATTTATTTGGCAGGTCAGGTGGCACATTAACTTTATTTTGCAAAAGGAAAGTTTATTATAAAAGAGGTCAGTATTGATTCTGAGTCATGCATCTCACAAATCCTAGTCTTGCTCTTTTTTTGTTTGTTTGTTTTTTAGAGACAGAGTCTTCCTTTATCGCCCTTGGTAGAGTGCTGTGGCGTCACAACTCATAGCAACCTCCAGCTCTTGGGTTTAGGTGACTCTCTTGCCTCAGCCTCCCGAGTAGCTGGAACTACAGCCGAGTGTATGTGGCTGACACCGTAACCCCTGTGCTACGGGCGCAAAGCCTAAAGCCTCTTGAATTTCAGTACATGGCATAACATTCTTGGTAAATGTTTATTGAGGGAATTTAATTGATGATGTGAAAGTGGAGAAGGCACTTTCTCTCTCTCTCTCTCTCTTTTTTTTTTTTTTTAGCCGCGGCAGGATTTGAACCCACCACCTCCAGCATATGGGGCCAGTGCCCTACTCCATGAACCACAGGCACTGCCACTTTCTCTTGAAAACCTTAATTTTTTAATCTTTTTTTGGTTGTGTGTGTAAAGAACTTTTGATCTTCCCTCTAATTCATTTCAGAAAATGTATATACCTACTAATAGGAGAAAGCTTTTGTTCCTTAATCTATAGATGAGTGGCAGTGCCTCAGGGTTCGCTTAGTAAACAGTAAAACATGTTAGATTTAAGTGTGGGTAACATTGATCCTCTTCCTAGCAGTGGCAATTTGCTATTTTGGTGCAGGACGGGGGAAAAGGAATAGATCGTCTGCGCTGTGTACTGGGCCTTGTCCCTTGTATTATAGTTCTTTAGAATATTGTCTTGTCCATCTTTTTAAAAAGAGAACCAAATTACATAGCATCTCAATAGCTTGTTAAAATGCATGAGTTTCATGCAGCACGAATCACTATTCAGCCGATGGTTGCAAATCCTCTGAAGTGAACAGCATTTAGCAGGCTGTATTAGATACTGTCTTAAAAAGTCAAATAGCCCCTCTAAACAGTGAATTAGCTTAAACCTGCAGGAGGGAACTGTGCATCAGCTGGGGGAGGTCTCCTGTGAATAAGGTGGCAAGTATTCTTGGACAGAGAGTTTGTTTGTTTAAAGAAACTTGAAATGAACGTATTAATGTTTATTGGACTGTGAATAGAAATTACGCTCCTGGGCAGTGCCAACCTCTATAAAATAAAAGTGAATTAAGTGGCCTAATTACACATCAAAGTCTCCTTTTAAACACCAACTCCATGACATCATTGTGAAAGAAACGAAGCAGACTTTTCTGTTGAAATGATTTCATAAAATTTGTCACAGACCACAATATTGGAAAAAACCAATCTAATACGTATGTCCCGCAATAATTTATAGAAACAATGTGTCACAATGCTGATGGTAAGATGTCTGCGTAGTGATTTTATAGTTGATTTTAATTTTATTTTTGTAATTTTCAAATTTGTGAATACATGTTACTTTTTTAGTCGTTAGGGTATTTTTATTGCTTAATGGAAGAATTAAGCAATTCTTCCATTTAAGAATTAATATTTGCAAGAATTAACTAGACTAGGGATTTTCCTGGAGTAATCATAACCACTTAGTTGAGTCGCATCTCATTTTAACTATACTTACAAATACATTCAACAGTGTATATTTGAAATTGCTGTAATTTTAGTAAAAAATATTAAGCAGGGTGTATAATATACTGTCTTATAAAGGTAATATTTGTAATACATGAGTGTATACCTGTGTGTGTATACAAAGACACTTGATAGAAAGAGATGCCAAAGGGATTATTTCTAGGTTATGGGACTGGGCTACACTGATTATATTTTTGCTTATTTCATTTATACATTTTTGGTAACAGACATGAATCCCTCATTCATAAAGTTGTTTTTTTTTTTTTTTTTGACAGTGTCTCATGTGTCATCCTTGGTAGAGTGCGATGGCATCATAAGCTCACAGCAACCTCAAAGTCTTGGGTTCAAGTGATCCTCTTGCCTCAGCCTCCCAAGTAGCTGGGACTACAGGTGCCCGTCACAACACCTGTTATTGTTGTTGTTGTTGTTATTGTTTAGCAGGCCCAGGCCAGGTTCAAACTTGCCAGCCCCAGTGTAAGTGGCCAGCGCCCTAACCATTGAACTACGGGCACTGAGCCAGGAAGCATTCTTGCTGCTTGGCCTTCTTCAGAATCTGGTCACCCACTTCCACTCCAGTAGCCCAAATGTGTCAGGGACCCAGCTCGCAGTCACTTCCTGGGTAAGTGACAGTGCTGTAGCTCAAGCCTCGCATTGTCTTCATTCCCGCCATTTTGTATCTTGTTCCTTCAGAGATTTAATGATCACCTACTGTGTGCCAGATGCTGGAGATTTCTAGGTAAATGGGACAAAGCTCCTGTCCTCATGGATTTTACTTTTTAGGGTAAGAACCAGAAAGTAAAGTCAGTGAAAAAGAAATATATGTGGTAATATTTAATACATGCTATGAAATAAAAAGGAAGGCACCAGGGGCAGGTAAAAACTGACAGGGGTCAGTGCCCCTATCTCAGCGGAAAGAAATATCTGTCTGAGGACGTGGTATATACACCAGCCGTGAACGAAGTGTGCTGTGGAAATGTTTTAGGGAGAGGGAGCTGCAGGAATAAGGGCTTTGAAGCAGGAATGTGGTTTGGCAGGCAAAAATTGGCTGGAACATATTTAAATACCAGCACAACTGTTCAGGAGACTAGCTTCTGAGGGATAGTGATGTCTTTTACCCATTTCTAGCCATATAATCAATGAGATATTTTTTAGATCATTTTCTGATTGACAGAGATGAAGCACTCCTCCTATTCAGTCATTGGTGTTCCATGTCTGAAATGATATATTCATATGTTTTTGATGAATTGCTGTGAAGTAGGTGAACACATTTACTCATGTTTTCTGTTTTTCTGAACATTTACCTGGCAAACTTTTTCTTTTTTTTGAGACAGAGTCTCACTATGTCGCCCTCAGTAGAGTGCCATGGTGTTACAGCTCACAGCAACCTCCAACTCCTGGGCTTAAGTGATTCTCTTGCCTCAGCCTCTCAAGTAGCTGGGACTACAGGTGTCCACCACAACATCAGGCTTTTTTTGTTGTTGTTGCAGTTGTTATTGTTGTTTAGCAGGGCCAGGCTGGGTTTGAACCCACCAGCCTCGGTGTATATGGCCCGCACCCTAACCACTGAGTGAGCTATAGGCACCAAGCCTGGCAAACGTTTTTAAATTCTAAATTTTTATTCATTATTTCTTTCTTATGGGTTAATATGAGGGAACATACGATTATTAGCGTTTATAAGATAAATCCAAAGTCTGAGTTGTAGTTGAAAATTCACCTAGGAAGTGTGCCATACTGTATCCCCTACCTTGTACCCGACAGTGGGAACTAATCGAGCTCCCTCCTCCCCTCCCCATTCTTGAATTTAATTGTGTTTTTCTCTTGTGTGGGTCTGTAATTGTTGATCTACTATTTTCAGATTAGTACTGAGTACAGGAGATGTTTGCTTTTCCATTCTTGAGATACTTAGGAGAATGTTCTCCAAATCCATCCAGGTAAATACGAGAGATACAAAGTCTCCGTCTCTTCTGTGGCTGAATGGTGTTCCATGTTATCAGAAAACTTCTATTGATCTTACCTGATTGGCTGTGATGAAGGAAGAGGTAGAGAATGTTGCTGATGAGAGAGAACAAGAGCTGTCAGAGTCCTGGAGAACCAGGAGAGTTGGTTATGAAGAGCCAAGGTGAAAAGCAGGTCAAGATGGAGAGACTGGTGGGCATCCAGGAGTCCCCCGGCGCAGTCCCACGTTACAGAGACTGAGCACAGCCTGGGGTCTGGCAGCCAAGATGTGACTCCTGGCTTAGGCGGGAACAGTGTCAGTTGAATGTTGGCTCTGACATTGAGGAGTGACTCAGAGGTGAGAAAGTGACTAGACTTCTCACCCCTGGGAGAAGCATACAGGAGAAAGGGAGGGGTTAGACAGCTTGACACTGCTGGAGCCAAGAGCTGTTTGGTTTTTGTTTTTTGAAAGCTGCCTGCTTCTATTTTCATGACAGGAAGTCATTGTTGGCCATTCTCCTTTGCCATGGAGTGAACAGTTGCCGCCCCCTTCCACACACACCCCCAGCCTCATTTTAAACATCTTACAGCTGTTACATTTTCTAGGTCATCAAATGGTTTCGCTTACATAATTTCATCAATCTTCCCGAGAGGAAGGTACTGAATACTGCCTTCTGCCTGTTTAGTAGATGAAGACCTTCATGCTCAGAGTCGGTAGTGTGGAATTTGCCCTGCTAAAGAGTTGTGGGGCAAAAATTTTTAACCCTATTCAGGCCAGAGCTAACTAACCATGATTTGCCCTGTGTTCAACTGTTCCTGCTCTGGTTATCTCAGAATAGAACCCGGGACATTTAGAAGATATAATTTACAGTGGTAGTTAAGAAGCTTTTCAGAAGCACCCCTCTGCCCCCAATACCTCTTCCGAACACACACTCATTTCTCTCCTCCGTGCTTATCGTTGCAGCATGCCCGGCTGCACACACGCCCCACCTACCCCACAAACAGCCCCCCTGCACAATGACCTCAAAGTCAACACCTTCCCGTGTTCACAATCGGCTACACCTCAGCCCTAGTCCCGGGGGACCTTTGCCATCAGCACTGGCTACTCTTCAGTAATTCTCTTTTCAGGGGTTGGACTTGGGTGGGGTGAAAAGGTAAGGTTGGGTTAGGGAGAATTGATTTTATAAGATCAGGTGAGAAGCCATAAACTCCTGGATGTTAACAGCCTTGTTTCAGCTGATCATTACATTTTTGCTGACTTTGCTTTCTCTCTTCACAAATCAAACACTGTAAAACTAGGGCTAAACAGTTTTGTATGAATTTGATCTGAAGCTATAGTTGTGGGCACGCTTTATTCCTTCAGGATGTTTTGTGAGCTGTAAAGATTAACTGTTCAGGGTTGGGTTTTATGAGGATAAAACTTGAATTGTCACAGTATTTCTTTTGGCCTGATCTTGGGTCTGAAATATGAAAGAGAAGGCTCATCATTTTTCATAATTTGTGAGTTTTTGCAGAATGATGTCTGGTTTATTTGCTGCTTACCTGATGCTGAACATCTTTTCCTGTTTTACCTTTTTTTTTTAGAGACAGAGTCTCACTTTGTCGCCCTGGGTAGAGTGCCGTAGCGTCACAGCTCACTGCAACCTCCAGCTCTTGGGTTTAGGTGACTCACTTGCCTCAGCCTCCCAAGTAGCTGGGACTACAGGCGCCTGCCACAGCTCCCGGCTATTTATTTGTTGCAGTTTGGCCGGGGCCGGGTTTGAACCTGCCACCCTTGGTATATGGGACTGGTGCCCTATTCATTGAGCCATAGGCACCACCCTTCCTGTTTTATCTTGTTAGTCCTCTGTATCCTGCTAGTCCTCTGCAATCCCCACAGTGGGAGGTAAAAATCTTTTTTTTCCCCATCATAACTAAAAATTCATCAAGAGAAAAGGACCAGTGTCTCTTTTTATTGTCTGTGGCATTTAGAATGAGATTTTTCATGTTGTAGAAGCCCAACAAGTCTTACTTGGGAACATTTTTTATTCTTGGCCTTTTGTCTGTTTGTTATACCTTTTAGATATTTTAGAAACATTTATTAATGTAACTAATACGTGAACTTGAATATGTTGTATACAGGTCCTCTTGGTAGAGTCTTCACTTTCATATATTTTGGAATTTTTTTTAGACAATTAAAATATCTATATTATCTTTGAGTGAATCGCTTCTTGAAAAAAATATGGATAAGAATGAAGAGTATAGAAGGCAACAGACTAGGACCCTGATGCTTGTATAATTTCCTTCCCCACCCCTGTTTTAGAATTAATATTAAGCGTTCGGATGGATTGGGAATATTATTCTAATGAAGATAGTGACAAATAATCTAACAATATGAAGAATTGAATCTAATTATTGTTTGACCAAGACACATTATCATTCCAGTTTTAATAATTAATATCTCTGGGACATCGGTAGACTTGGGCTAGATAAGACTCTAATGTGGATTTAGCCTCCTCACTACCTGTCCTTTTCTTTCTTTCTTTTGTTTTTTTTTTTTTTTTTTTTTGCAAGTTTTGGCCAGGCCAGGTTTGAACCCGCCACCTCTGATATATGGGGCCAGTGCCCTACTCCTTTGAGCCACAGGCACCACCCAGACCTGTTCTCTTTCCTGGATGGGTCCTAGAATTGCAAGTACTTCTGAAATGCTAACCCCATCAGAGGAATGATGGGCAACTTTATTTTTCTTACATGCTTCTATCAAATCAGTCTAGAGACTTTTCATCTTAACCCCTTGCAAACGGGGCAGAGAAGTTCCATTTATTTCAGTGTTTACTTTTGCTTATAAGGTACTCCATACCTTGCAAATATATTTCGGTTCTAAATCATCTTTGTAAAACTAATCATAAAAGAAAAACATCATCAAATGAAAACAAAAAAAAATTTATAGACTGTTAACTCAAAACACACAATGGCTGGTAACATACTGAAAATATCTAAGGAGATGTCTCCTGTTTATACATGTTGTATTTTGTGTTTTTAGTGTGTGTGACTGGTTAGCTCCATTAAAATTGGTGCGCTTTAGGCTCGCTGGTATGTTTGATCTGCAATCATGATAAGTAATTTCAGTCTGTTTCATAGTCACAGACTACAACCTGATAATAGCTAGTCACTTCCTAATATAAGCCATTTGTCCAGGAGTTTCAGGCTGGGCGTGGTGGCAAATGCCTGTAGTCCCAGCTACTCAGGAGGCTGAGGCAGGAGGATTGCTTGAGCCCAGGAGTTGGAGGTTGCTGCGATCTAGGCTGAGGTCTTGAGACTCTGTCTCGAAAAAAAAGTGGGGGGGAGTTTCAGCAAGAAAGAAAAGGGGCCACAGAAAGACCAGGAGAAACGTGGTAGAGCTAGCAGCATTGTCACTCACAATGTACCCTACACCGGGTACCTCTGTGCAGGTTCATTCACCACTCAGCTGGTACCTGAGTCCACCCTCCTGCAGAAGCCTTTCAGTCACCACACACTGCAGGGTAGTTCCCAGACCAGACGTATGCCAGTTCAAACTTAGTATGCCGTTTCCTTTTGGAACATAAATATTCTTCTCGACTTTGCTACTCCAGACCATTTTTTCCTTCTCAACTCAGTAAGAATGAGAAAGGGCCCGCTTTCCTCTTACTCTACTATTTTAGATCTGAAGAGAGCTCTGGAGATGTTCTCACCCGGCTCCCTCGTTTTGTGACTGAAGAACACAGGACCAGAGAGGGCAGATGCCTTGCCAGTGCCATCCAGGTGGCTGTGCAGAGACTAAATCCAGATTTCTGAATTTTTAATTAGGGAGTGCTATTTCCACTTTGCAGAAGCCAAGGACTTAAAAAACATCCCTCCCTAAATATTTGCCTAGGTACTCTGGATCATCACTGCCAAATCACAGAGGCACTTACTCCCTGTCGGGTATTTGAAAATTTCAAGGGAAACACAGTAACATCTATGAAACACTGTGCAAACTACTACCTCTAGGTAATTCCCAGTTTTAATATTGGGTTGTACTATATTTCTTTTAATGATGGTATAGTTTTGCCAAGTTGGTGATTTGGTGGGTGCCATGGTAACAAGTTGGTAAAAATCAGTGTGGACCAGGAAATGAAGCTGTCGATGTCAAATACATCTCGTGGTGTGCAAGGTTGTGCCGGCACCCCCATCTCCCATTAGTAAGTAGTGGTGGTGATTTAAGACAGAATAAAAATATTGATTTTTCTTGTTATTATGTATTATATTTTCAAATGGTGTTAAGTTGCTACATTAATAATAGCCATTAGGTTGTTTGTATCTAACTACTTACTAGATAGAATTCTCAGGAATTTCTTTTGGCCTGGGCCACTGTGAAAGTTATTATTATTATTATTTTTAAATCATAGCTGTGTACATTAATGCAATCATGGGGTACAATGTGCTGGTTTCATATACAATCTTTAACACTGTGAAAGTTATTAATGAGATGCTCTGTGATTTGAAAAGTTTGGGAACCTCTGTCTGCCTGGATAAATCCTGTTACTAGGGAATAGAGAACCAAGGAGGGTCTGGGTGAATGAAATTGGGCATCTTCAGTGGTAAGGGAAGGTGGAACGGCACTCCCAAGATCGCTGCTTCATTGGCACAGCGGCTGTGACAGCAGATATCCTCGGCAAAGTTGCTGGTATTTGAAGAAGATAAATCATCCTGGTATTTGAAGAAGATAAATCATCAGGCGGCTCTAATTCCAGCACTTTTTTTTATCTTGAGAACCTTTGTAGGGATTTCTGGCTTTTTGTCACATAAGGTACCTACCACTTAGGTTCCAGGCCCTGTTATTAGATTCTGGGCACTGTGAGGTACTTGGTGAAGACAAGGTCGGAACACCAGAGGCGGACGTGGAGCTGGAGAGGCCACCATCACTCCTTACTTGCCTTTCTTAGATCTGCCATTCCCCCCCTCCCTTTCTGAGTAATTCCCATAGAATTGATTTTTTTTTTTTTTTAATAAACTCTGAGCCAAGTTCTTTCTTAGTTTTTTTTTATTGTCTTGCTAGTTATCAGACCCACCCAAGAACATCGTGGAGTGAATGTTAAAAAAATATGTGCAAGAGAAATAGTTTTTTTAGAAAATTATAATTTGACATTAAAAATTTTAGAAAATAGCACCAGTATTTCTTCCTTATGGCTATTCTTAAAATTCAAAGCCCAGGCTTTTGGTCTTGAGAATCTCCTCTCTTCTGTTTGTTCAGAGTGTTCAGTGTAGGGATCTGTGTTCCCCCTCTTCTGTCCTAGGACGGGGTGGAGCACTGTGACTTAGACTCAATTTTTATTTTTGTAAACTTTATTCAAATTAATATAATACAATATTTAGGTTACAGTGTACTGACTTCCAGTTAGACTTACAGAAGAGCCCCTCCCCCCTTCTGCCATACGTCCTCTCTCTTCCTGCTTCCCTTTACCCCCAAACTGGACTATAATAGTGTTCATTGTTCTTATGAACATGTAATTGTTTATGTATTGATTTCATATTAGTATGGGGTACATTGGATGTTTATTTTTCCGTTCTTGCAATACTTGAATATGAAGAATGTATTTCAACTCCAGCCAGGTAAATGTGAAACATGTAAAGTCTCCATCTTTTTTAACGGCTGAATAATATTCCATGGTATACATATACCACAGTTTGTTGATCCATTCATGGGTTGAGGGGCACTTAGGGTGCTTCTGTGACTTTGCAATTATGAATTGAGGTGCAATAACCATTCTAGTGCAAATGTCTTTGTGGTAAAATGATTTTTGTTCTTCTGGGTAGATACCTACCTAGTATAGACTCAAGCTTTGGTTTCAGACAAATGTGGTTCTAGAGTCAGTGTTGAGATCTACGGCAGAGAACTTAAATTCTGGGTCTCATTTTTCACACCTACACCATGTATGAGAGTAATAATGCCTACTTTCATAAGCTCTATGATTAAATAATTTGTAAAGTGCTTATTATAGTGTCCAGCACATACTAGGGACTCAGTGAACAGTACATTGCTATTAATATACCGTAAACCTTTCTCCTTTTGCCACATAGTCTTGATGACCATATTTTCCTAACTATAATAGTCTAGTCACAGTGTACAATTTTTGTTTTCTTTCTTTTTAAGCTAATCTTAATTATTATTTTTCCTTGTCCTCTAAAAGATTTAATTAGAATGGACATTTTCAAGCCTCTGAGTAAAAAAATCTAGATGAAAATTTTATATTTAATACCCTACCCTCAAATTCAATAAACAGAGTAAAAAAATGAATTGAAGGCTCGGCGCCTGTGACTTCAAGTGGCTAAGGCACCAGCCATGTACACCTGAGCTGGCAGGTTCGAATCCAGCCCGGGCCTGCCAAAAAACAACAGTGACAGCTGCAACCAAAAAAATTGCCGGGTGTTGTGGCAGGTGCCTGTAGTCCCAGCTACTTGGGAGGCAGAGGCAGGAGACTCGCTTGAGCCTAGGAGTTGGAGGTTGCTGTGAGCTGTTATGCCACAGCACTCTATCCAGGGTGACAGCTTGAGACTGTCTCGGAAAAAAAAAAAAAAGAATTGAAGTTTTTCCCTAGAAATTATTAATTTGTAAAACAATTGAGTTTGAAAGCATTACTTCGTTTTCAAAGTAAGATATTTTTGCAAAGTTGAGTATTATATTTGTTTAAAAAAATCCTTATATATATCAAAGCAGTTTCAGTTCTGATGTGTATTACAAATCAGAAAAGCAACTTGCTTTTGAAGTTTAGCTTTCTAAAAGGCTTTGGGTTTTCAAGTTAACTTTCAAGTTTTATTTTCTGTTTGTCAAGTTAAGCGTCCAGTGACCTTTCTCCCTGAACGGGCAGAGTAGGCTATCTGAAACGTTTGGGAGTTTGTACCACCCAGGGTAAATTTGCTGGAAAGCTTTTAGTTGGGCTGTGTTGCCTTGTTGAAATAGCCAAACACCTGCTAGGCAAGCCCTGCGCATGTGAGTGGCTATATATGTTCCTTCCTTTAGGATTTGCAAGGCTGGAGCACAAAGACTGCGATTGTTACCCAATAAGCAGTAGTCACACACTTCTACCAATCGCCTTAGGAGGGCTGGTTACCATGGAATCCACCATCTGTTCACTCCCCGCCAGAATGTGATTATCCTTGCTGGGCTGGGAACTGGGGAAGGCAGGGGAGCCTGTGCTGTGTGAGATGATCGGCAATGGACTGGGTTAATGGGAGGCTAGCTTTGGCTCGCTGGAGGAACAAATGACGGGAGTTTTGCTTCAGCCATTTGTGACTTCTAGCCAAGAGGAATAAATTTCAGCTTTTGTAAGGTAAGTAACTCCCGTAACGCGTATGGGGTTTGTAGTACGTTTGTGTGGATTATTATCTTCACATGGTCCAAGGAAAGAGAGCTTTAAGCTCTTCTGGAAGAAACCTCCTGCATTTCACACTTCTATTGTTTTTTTTTTTTTTAACAGCTCAATAATGCCTGTATAATTACATGTTGATATGGGAAGATAAAAAAGAATTGTTTAATGTTTTAAAATTTTCGCTGCCTGTGAAATTATTTTATGACCCCTGTAAGTGGCAAAAAGACAGTTGTTAATGGTTTCTCAGCATGAATGACATTGGGATTCTTGCTGACATACGCCCATGGCTCCAACGTGTTCGATGCCCGTTCTTATTATCTGAGAAATGTCTCAGGTCAGGGACGTTTGTAGGGTACAAGTTAATTAGTGATTATTCTAGCCCGCGTGACTGACCTGCCATTACTAGCTCATGTTTTGAAATGCGATGTTTATGCAGTTTTATTTTGCAATGCTCTGGCACAAGTTTCAAGGGCCTGTGCATGTGGAAACAATGTGGCTGTGCTGTAAAGGCAGGCGTGCAGGCGCAGTGGGGAAGGCAGGGGCAAAACTCGGAAGATCAGCTTCTCTTTCAAGGGCTTCCTTTGTTTTGCTTTTTCAACAGCCCCTTAAAATGTGTGTTGCATATTGTGAACAGTAGAAGGAGATTTGGGTTCTAACAAACGGATGACTGACATTTTGCTGGGTGGCTAACGAGGCTGGTAGCTCAGACAAGGGACTTCTATATCCTTTGTAAAGCAGCATTGTATCCCCTTCCCCAAAACTGTGCCCTAAAACATAAAAGTGAAAAACAAAAAGAGTGCTGTCCCTACTCTGGCTACTTCTTTTGTGTAAGTTTTCTGTCAGTTAAGCCATAATGCCAGTGCTCTGTGAGTCTAACTGGGTCTGCCATTTTTATTTGATATAGGAAGGGTTGGGAAGAAAGGTTTTGCTTATGCAGTTTTAGTCCTAATTGTGCTGTTCTGCTGTCATCTTGGACATTCACGTCGGTGGGTCAGCGGCTGCCCAGAGAGCTGGAAAAGGTTATGCTAATAGTCCTTCCTTGTTTCATTTTTCTTTTTTAATGATAGTATAAAATTGGATGACCTCGTACTGGTCAAGGACTTATGTTCTCACTTCAAGAACAGGTTTTTCGGCCTGTTAGTTTGTAGATTCTTTGTATTCTAGTTGACTTTAAAATTCATAGCCGCTTTGGCGCTTACTGGTTCTTACGCATTATTATAATTTTAAGTGGTTTTCAGTTTGCAAAATTAAATTATCTAGCAACACTAAGAAGCATCTTTTTTTAATAAGAGAGTACACATGTATCTGCCTAAAATGTCCAAATTTTTACAGCACCATCTGTAAAAATTTGCAAGCTAATCTGGTATTATTAGGATAATTTCACACATAAAAGAAATCAGTCAATTCATAAGCAACATAAGGCTTGGGAGGAAATGAGATAAATTGAAAGGATTATGTCTATGTAAGGTGCTCATGTTGCTTTGGTCACCGCGTTTCACTTAGAAACCTGAAAAAGCCTATGAGTGAGAGGGTGTGAAGCATGTGGTGTGTTCGTGCCTAGGATGTGGTTACTTCGGCAATTGAGGTGGGCTCCGTAAATCTGTACACTTCTCAAGTTCTTCAGTGTTCGTCAATTTGCCTACTATTTTTGTGACTGAGTTAAAGTTACAAGGTTGTGTTTTTTAGGTGGATGTTAGAATATATCCCGGCCTTTTACAGGTAATTGGCAGGCGCTTAGTCACTCGCTTTCACTCGTAAGGATATTTATTAATACGCTCCTTGACTGAGTTTTCAGAGTAATAAAGTAATAAGACCACGAGGTCTGTCGATGTGTTCAGCAAGCTTTGTTCCATCAACCACTAGTGGTTCTTGAAGGTGACCCTTTACAGAAATTGAAGCAGTGGCAGCCCCCAGAGCACCTGCAGTGCTGGGGGACAGGAATGTGTGGCCATCCCAGTGGACAGCACCTGCAGGGAGGTGTCCGTCTCCGTTCCCACATTGTCAGTGGCAGGACCACCAGGTGCACAGCTTCCTGTGGCAGGGCATTTTACAGCTACTGAGTTCCAGGTCACCTGGGAAGCATCGCTTTCTGATTCTCCCCGCTTCCGTGTGGCGGTGGAAAGAAGTGCTAAATTTCATGGTTTGGGAGTGTTCTTCCAACGGTTCCAGCTCTTTGATGGCTCCATGGCTTTTCAATCCTTTAATACAACTCACAGTTTTACTAAATTATGCGTGTTATGTTTACAGATATCCAAGAGTAACCTTCAAAGTTATTTCATGCAAAAGGTTTGTATAGATGGTGATTAGGAAGCTCTGAATAAAGTGTGCAGAGTGATTGACATCCCCAGCGGTCTGAGCAGACAGCAAACCTACCCACTACTAGTTCAGCACAGACTGTCCTGCTTTGACTCATTATGCTGGAATGCTGCCTGGCCTAACTTAGATTCAAACAAGAAGACTAGAGAGCTAATAAACAGCGGTTACATACTTTACATTTTTCTTCCTGTGTTTTATTGACACGTTCTGACTAACCTCTAAATTGGGTCCTTCAGTCTCTTTGCTTTTGAGGTACAGATAGATAATCTATACTTTAAGTGCTTTTGGCCCTTGTGGTCCATGGGGCCCCTCAGCTCTCTGAGCTGATGGAATATTGGGGCTATCAGGTGCAGGAGAACCCAAGGATGCTGTCATCGCTTATGTTGCAATGCTCACATGTCCTTGGGTTTGAATCTGTTCGCATTTTTCATGAATTTTAAAAATAGATGTACGATAAATTACCATCCTTCGGCTTCTCCCACAATTCTGAATTGCCACAGGTTTAAGAAATGCTTGGAATGAGTTAACTGCCGTATTGGGTATGGAACTCCAGGACGGGAAGCCTAAAACATTCACATGAATGGTGTCGACTCACAAAAGCTGTAGTTTAAAGCCAGCTGCATTTGGCGGGATTTTTCTGTATGTGTGTCCCAGTAGATTTGAGTATTGGCAGCTGTTTCTTCTGAGTGGCCGTCCTCTTCTGTTATCACGGCTTCTGTGCTTCTGTAAAAAAATAAGGCCAACTTTTCATCACTTGGCAACAAATGGAGCCGTGTAGGCTGTGGTAGATCCTTGGAATAGCTTTGCGTACGGCACTTGTCCTTTTCTCCTTTAGTCACCATCACTTTAACCCCAAGAATAGCTTAATGGAGTTGGTACACAAGGGTGTCTAATATACTTTATTCTTAGAAAAGTTCTCAATTTTACAAATAACTGCCACTCTGTGGGCTAATTGTTCTTTTGTAACAAATGTTTACTGACTTCCCCTGCCAGTTCCTTCCTTCCTTTCCTTCCTCCTTGTCTGCCTAAATTCTGTGTTCCTTTTTTACTTTTACCAATTTCCTGGTTCTGCATTCAGATTAATGCAAGGATGAGACGCAGTATGTTCCCACAAGGCAGACTCAGTCTACTGGGGTTTATAAAGATCCCTATTATACATCAGTAGATGTCGGTTTTCCCATAATTTAAAGGTCCCCATCTAAATAAGATCATCTAGTTTTTAACTCCCTCATTTTAAAGAAGAATCTGAGGCCCATAACAATTAAGCAAGCTCACAAAACCTGTGAGTTGCAGAAACAGCTCATGTTGAGTATTGCATGTTGAATGGAGAGACGTGGGGCAAGGCTGACTTTCTACATTGTTGCCTTTATGTGGAACAGAACACTGGAGTGTCACCCTAAAATCCAACAGATGCAATTTTCTATATGCCTAAAGGGAGCACAACTTTGAAAGGTGATTTCCCCAATAATAATATGTGCATGCTTTTTTTTTTTTTTTTTATTGTTGGGGAGTCATTGAGGGTACAAAAACCAGGAGATGCATAACTTTTTAAAAAACTTAACTGCCGGCTCAGCGCCTGTGGCTCAACGGGCTAAGGCGCCAGCCATGTACACCTGAGCTGGTGGATTCGAAACCAGCCTGGGCCCGCCAAACAACAATGATGGCTGCAACCAAAAAATGGCTGGGCGTTGTGGCGGGGGCCTGTAATCCCAGCTACTTGGAGGCGGAGGCAAGAGACTCCGGGAGCTTGAGCCCAGGAATTGGAGGTTGCTGTGAGCTGTGATGCCACAGCACTCTATCCAGGGTGACAGCTTGAGGCTCTGTCTCAAAAAAAAAAAAAAAAACTTAACTGCCAAACCAACTAGATGTTTGGGCTTTTTTAGTGAGCTTGCTCTCTCCCATATAAGCCATATCTATAACATATGAAATAGATATGGCTATCAGGACGTTGCTTGGAGGTCGTGGAGCCTAGAGCAGGTGGTAGGGGGCAACCCGAGGGGTGATTGTGGTCCAGTCTAGGGTGTCTCTGTCACCTGGATGACACACGGCATCCCTCTTGTGGTTTGTACATCTCTTCTGTGGATGGGCCGAGGTGTACAACCTTCACTTCCTTGCTCACCCTTTCCTTTGCTCCCCACACCAACCCACAGGTTCCTCTGTGCCCAGGTTCACTGTACCCGGAAACATTTTCTCTTTGGCTTTGTTACTATCGTCCGTGTTAACCTTCCATTCATTCGTCAGATATTTATTGAACATTTATTCTATGCTACTCCTATTGCAGGTGTGGGACCAAACACAATGGGAAGGCTTTGAGTGAAATTTACACTAGAGACAGACGTGCGATAAGTGAGTAAGGTATTGCCAAGTATGTGACGATAAGACCAGATACGGTTAGGGAGAGATTTCAGGTAGCAAACTTTAGACTGGTAATCAGGAGATGTTTTTTTCTGGAGGAGGTCTCATGTAAGCCAAGACACCAACGATTAGTAGCCAGCCGGGTGTAGTTCAGGCCAGTGGAGGAAGAAATTGAGGAAAGACAGTCTTCAGGATCGTACTTAAATCAGGTTAAATGTGTGCTACAAAGCTACACGGCGTGTTTTTTTCTTTCAGGACTTAATCCTGAATATGTGTGCCTTCTCAAATTCGGAGTTCAATGGGTGAAGATGGGAAGGCACTTGAGGCCAGCAATTTTAAAGTTGAGCAGACCTGGGTCTAGCCCCATCTCACATACTGACTAGCTAAATGTCTCTAGATCAGTCACTTAACTGCTCTATACCTCAGTTTCACTCAGTTATGGTGAGTATTAAAGGGGTTACATTTAAAAATTGAATTAGTGGGGGTGGCACCTGTGGCTCAGTGGGTAGGGCTCTGGCCCCATATGCTGAGGGTGGCGGGTTCAAACCCAGCCCCGACCAAACTGCAAACAAAAAAATAGCCGGGCATTGTGGCGGGCGCCTGTAGTCCTAGCTATTCGGGAGGCTGAGGCAAGAGAATCGCCGAAGTCTAGGAGTTGGAGGTTGCTGTGAGCTGTGTGATGCCACGGCACTGTACTGAGGGCAAGAAAGTAAGACTCTATCTCTACCAAAAAAAAAAGAATTGAATTAGTGCTAAAATGGTGGCGATGGTTGTTAACATTCTCTGAGAGGCATCAGTAATAATCCCCTGAATGTTAAAATATTTGCTCCTGCTGGCAATGAAAGTCCAGGAGGACTATTGGCAATCTCACTCATTTATTCAACAAACCCTTTGGAATGTCCACTCTGTCCAAGCTCGATTCCCGGTGAAGAGCAGGACCCAGAACAGCTGTGCACTCACACCACCAATCAACGCGCAGTGAGATTGGTGACAGAGCAGAGGAGGGGGTCATGCACTGGGCTGTGCAGGGGAGGTGTGGCTGGGAATTCTGATCTGAGCAGACCAGTGGGGAGGCATGGGGGGCGGGGCGGCAGGCGGTGCTAATAGGTGAGTGCAGACTTCTGGTTAAGGCGAGGTGGGATGTGAGAATGGAGAAGCTGGCCTGAAAGTTTTTTCTGTGTCCCATAAAGAATGAGGAACCTTTGAATAGTTTTAAACATTCTGTCTTATGGTCTGAGAAGATTACTGGCAGTTTAAATGGTGGAAACATTATCTTGTCATTGGAGGGAACAACATCTAAGGCAGCTGGAGTTGTTTGTCATCATCTTCCTCTTCATTTACAGCAGGCAGGCCTTTTCATAACCACCACAATATATTTAAGTCACATCTTACTCTTGATATTTCGGTTCTAAAGTCAGCATCTAGAGAAAACCTTATAAAAATTTCTTGGAAAAAAATCCCTTAGGAAGGCATAGCTTTGGAGATCATCCTCTCTCATTAAGTCTTAACACTGTTATTTTCCCTAATGTTAGACCATGCTGTATGAAATAAAGCCTAGAATTAAACTCAGTATGGCAAGAGCTCACATTTGAAGTGTCACAAGTGAACCAAGAAGAATTTCAAGAGCAGCAAGTTCATGATTTCTGTCTCGCTCTTGCTACAGACACACAAGCATAAGTATAAGGTATAAGTTCCTGAACAACTTCAACTATTGCACCTGTGTTTGTGCATGCCCCCCACACAGCTGTTTTTTGTATCTGTAAAGCATTTATAATTCAATTTGAGCAAGTTTAAATGCACTTAACATACAACTACCCTAATTACAGTGCATATTGACTTTAATGTTTTCAATATGCCAGACACTGTAAAGTATATTCATCATCTTATTTAATCTTTAAGAAATATTTGGGGTGGCGTCTGTAGCTCAGCGGCTAAGGTGCCAGCCATATACACCAGGGGCTGGCCGGTTTGAACCCAACCTGGGCCTGCCAAACAATGACAACTAGAGAAGAAAAAATAGCCAGGCATTGTGGCAGGCCCCTGTAGTCCCAGCTACTTGGGAGGCTGAGGCAAGAGAATCGCTTAAGCCCAAGAGTTTGAGGTTGCTGTGAGCTGTGACACCATAGCACTCTACTGAGGGCAACCTAGTGAGACTCTCTCTCAAAAAAAAAAAAAAGAAAAAAATATTTGGGATAAGAGGGATTTATCCCCATTGAACAAACACAAATGTTCCTAGGAGGTATAATACTGTTTCCAAGCTCACTAACTATTGAATGATAAAGTAGGACTAAAAACTCTAATCTGTCTGGCTTCAATCCTGTACTGTTAGCTTTTATGTTCCATTTTCTTTAGATTAAAAGACACTGCATTAACCTAGGCAAAAATAGCAATAATTATAGAAAAGTTAACTATTGCAGCAGCAGAGGGGGTGTAAAAGTAAAATTCCAAAGAGATAAAAAGACCATCTCTAAGAAGTCCTCAGGTTGTTAGTAATTGTTAAAGAATTTAAAAAGTTCCACAAATGATTAATATGTAAAAAAAGTTTAGTTAATTAGCAGTCAAAGAAGTACACAACATATATTTTTATCAGTAAAAATTTCAGAATGCTTGTATTCTGGATTGGCATCCTTGTATATACTTCAGGTGAGAGCGTAAACTGATAGAACTTTCTGGAAAACAATTTGGTAAATATGTTTGATCTTAATTAGAGCACATGTTGCTGTGAGAAACAGTTCATCCAGACCTCACAAGAGGCTAGAACTAGGACGGTTCATTTATATTCCTTGTCCCTCTGGACCTGTGATCGCTTATCCTGGCTGCCTCATATGCGCACTAGCCTTTTAAGCATCCCTCTGTGAATAGCAGCAAACATTGTCACCCCTAATCTCAGATCACACCACTTCCCAGTTCCAGGGCCAGTGGAAACACACATGTTCCAACTACTAATGCCTTATGCATGGGTCCTCAAATACGGCCCGCGGGCCACATGCTGTGGTGTGAATTGTATTTATTCCTGTTTTGTTTTTTACTTCAAAATAAGATATGTGCAGTGTGCATAGGAATTTGT
>CAUYRH010026920.1:0-29294 GCA_963574655.1 Perodicticus potto
AAAGGTAGACTGAATAAATAATAATGAACTGAATTGGGAGAGGTCTGTAAAATGTCCAGGGTCTGGACTTTTTCCCAGGGATGCAGACTCATGTTGCAGGGTTCTCAGGCAGTAGGTTGGGAAAATATATCCTCTTCCACTCTTTGAAGGTTGTCCTTGTCAATCATTTTAATCAGTTTTCACCTGATAAGAAGAACAGAAGGGCAATGAGGACATTTTGTAGTCAGAGAGTCACCTTAGTTGATCATGGGGGCGTGAGGAGAGCAGGATATGGAGCCTCTTTGCTGGTTGCAGCCTAGTTGGAAAGTTTCTAACCGAAGAGAGTCCCAGAGGTCATATGTCTTACAGAGAATATGAGGCAGATCTAAGAATGCTGAGAGGAAGTAGAAATTATTAATTTTGGCTCAGACTAAACTTTCTGGGTTAACTAGAGCCCCGATTCTCCTCCACCTGAGGACACTTCTCCTTCACTGGAGAGAAAGAAGTGCAGCTTTGGTAATTCTCAGTCTGTGAGCTGCCTGGGATCAGGAGCCCCTCATGGAAAGCAACACCACATGGGGGACCCCCCACTAGCTTTCTGAGCCCTGCTTGGGGGAGCAGGAACACACAGATGCCAGGTTCCTGAAACCCCAGGCCTAAATCTAAGACTTCCTCTGCAGCCAATGTGGTCCTGGACCCAGACACATCCTCATCCTCTTCCTGTCTGAGGACCGGAGAAGTGTGAGACGCGGCCCTTCCCGCCAGAGTGTGCCTGACAACCCTGAGAGGTTTGACTGTCGGCCTTGTGTCCTGGGCCGGGAGAGCTTCACCTCAGGAAAACATTACTGGGAGGTGGACGTTGAAAATGTGATGGCATGGACAGTGGGTGTTTGTAGAGACAGTGTTGAGAGGAAAGGGGAGGCCTTGCTGCTTCCTCAGAATGGCTTCTGGACCCTGGAGATGTTTGAAAATAAGTACCAGGCCCTGTCATCCCCTGAGAGGATTCTCCCTCTGAAAGAGCGTCTTTGCAGGGTGGGCGTCTTCCTGGACTATGAAGCTGGAGATGTCTCCTTCTACAACATAAGGGACAGATCTCACATCTACACATGTCCCCGTTCAGCCTTCGCTGGCTCTCTGAGGCCCTTCTTCAGGCTGGGGTTTATTGACAGCCCCCTGTTCATCTGCCCAGCATTCGCAGGAGCCAATGGTGTTACAGTGCCTGAGGAGGGCCTAATTCTTCACAGGCCACAGACCCACCACAGCCCACAGGACCAATTCCCTGGTCTCCCAGCCATGTAGAGAAGCCCCCTCAGCTGCCACAATCAGGGCCTCCTGACCGAGTGTAAGCCTTCCTTCCCTCTGGTCATATAAGCTGCCTCTTTCACTCCCATTTTAGGCCTCCACTCCAGCTGTCCACCAAGTTGTGGTTTTTGTAGCTCCTTAGCTTGTCCGTATGGGGAAGATCGAGTGTCAGGCAGCTACTGCTGTTATACAGCTCCCAGCCAAAACAAAGGTGTGAAAAGATGATGGGCAGCAAACCCGCTCCTTCACCATCAAGGTGACAGTGTTGATTCTGTTACTCTGGTTGGCACCAGATGTTATGAACACAGGATGAGGCCAACAGAATCCACCAGGATGTAAGAGGAGGAAGGGTGAGTATTGAACCAGATTTACCTGGGGGTCCAGGTTGAATGGGGACAATAGTGTTTTAAAGTTTCCTGGTCTCAGGATGTCTTTAGATCCTGAAAATCATTAAGGACCCCAGAAAGCATTTGTTTATTTGGGTTCATATCTGTTAATGTTTGTGGCACTTGGCTCAGCGCCTGTAGCACAGTGTTTATGGTGCCAGCCACATACACTGAGGCTGGCAGGTTTGAACCCAGCCTGGGCCAGCTAAAACAACAATGACAACTGCAACAAAAAATAGCCGGGCGTTGTGGCGGGCGCTTATAGTCCCAGCTACTTGGGAGGCTGAGGCAAGAGAATCACTTAACACAAGAGTTTGAGGTTGCTGTGACTGTGACGCCACGGCACTCTACTGAGGGCAACATAGTGAGACTCTGTCTCAAAAAAAAAAAAAATATATATATATATATGTATATTTTTTGCACTTGAGATTGAAACTTAGAAAGTTTTAATGAGCTCCTAATTGATATTAATAACATGAATAACAAATTGTAAGTTAATAGAAGAAGCATATTTTATGAAAAATAACTATTGTTTCCAAAGCAAGATAAGTTTATGAAGAAGTATGACTTTGGTTAATGTTTTCCAAATCTAATGTATGACTTAATATAAGATGTCTATATTCTCATATCCACTTCTATATTCAGTCCATTGGAATATCACAGGTCATATAGTCTCAAGAAAAGTTTACTAAACCCTAATGAGAGAATGAGATTAAAAACAATAAATAATGTCTTAATTTCATTATGGAAATGTTAACCTTGAGCACCCCTTAAAGTATATGAGAGGTACCCCTCCACCACCACCCAGGAATTCTCAGACCATATTTGAGAACTGTGATAGAGGACCCTGAAAGCAAATCAGTGTGATGGCTCATGTTAGATATCAAGTTTACAGGATTTAGGAGTACATAGACAGCTGGTGAAACGATATTTCTGTATGTGTTTGTGAGGGTGTTTCCAGAAGAAATTCTAAGTGAGAAAGATTTGCCCTCAATGTGGGTGGGTACCATCCAGTCATTTGGGAGTCCTAAGGAACAAAATACCAGAAGAAAGAGGATCTCTCTCTCTCCCTCCTTCCCCACCCCACTCCCCCAGAACTGGGGCTGTCACTTTTTGTCCCTGAACGTCAGAACTCAAGGCTCTCTTGTATTTGGACTTCAGGACTTGCACCAGCAGCTTCCCATATTCTCCGGCCTTTGGCATTGGACCTGAGAGTTATGCCATCAGTTTCTTGGGCTCTGAGGCTTTCATACATTAACTGAGTCATATTACTAGTATCCCAGTGTTTCCTTGCATATGGTCTGTCATGGAACTTCTCAACTTTTCAGCCTCCATAAACATGTGACCTGATTCTTCTAATAAATGCTTTTCACCTAATTATACCTATTTATTATTATGTATGTGTGTATATCTACATCTTTTATTGATTCTGTCTCTCCGGAGATCCCTGACAAATACAATCAGGCATCTAAAATGTTGGTTTAAATGGTAGTATTTTGGATTTCAGGTAATTCACCAATCCAGTTGGAAAACTGGGCTGAAAAAAAATGTAAATAGTCCACAATTATATTGCTGTAACTACATATGAAAACATTATGGAAAAAATTGGGAACATGCTTAAGTACCTGATTTGTAAAGCTAGAAGACACAGTTGTTAGTGTTTATGTGTACGTCTTAGTCTGTTCGGGCAGCCATGGCAAAAATGCCAAGAAGGGGTGGTTTATAAACAACAGAAATTTATTTCTTACAGTTTTGGAGGCTAGAAATTCTAAGATCAGAGTTGCCTCATGGTGGCAAGATGGCTGTTGCACCTCCAGGTCCAAGGTCCAGTCTTGAGACAAGAGGAAGGAGGAAGAAGAGAGTGTTAAGAGTCTCCCATGTGTTTCAGCCTCCCATTTTAGGATCTCTCTGAGAAGCACAACTTCTACCCTGAAGGCATTGACTCTAACTTAGTCCCTTGGCATGCCCTATATAAGGGGGATGGACACATTGCAAACAAAATGGATTCTATTACTGAGAAAAGTGAGTCTAGATATTGTACAATCAGCCTGCTCTACTACAAAACTTAAGACTGTTGTAATATAATTGATTCATATCTGCAAAGCTTACATTTGAGTCCTGGGAGCTTCAATTACTTTAGGGGTGTGTTTTATGATGTAAATAAAGCATAGGCCTTTATTTTAGGTTTATGACTTAAATAATGGTGCACTTAGGTCCCACAGTTTGTCATAAGACCCCCTTACCAAGACATCCCTCATATCTACCTAAAATTGAACCTTAGAACAAATTCACTGGCAGCATGAGAAACAAATACACACAAAAATAAAATGTAGAACAAAAGAGTAAAGATGAATGAAATTACTTAGCAACACTAAAAATAAGGCTGGTGACTACACAAGTTTTGAGTCACACCAATGGAGCATGTTAAGTGTTTTGTAAACCAAAAAAGAAGACTAGAATTACACAGGAAAGTGTCATCACTGTGCTTAGAATGTGCTAAAACTATAATCTGTAATCGTGTAACTACTCCAGTACCCTTTAATATTATGTATATTTAGCCACTCAAATAAGTTTTGAATTTGAAAAATATGATGACAGTATCTGGATCTCAGCTTCACAACAATGGAGCTCTTGTCACAGCAGCTTGTGTAGTTTTTATCTTTTATTTATTTATTTATTTTTGAGACAGAGCCTCAAGCTGTCACCCTGGATAGAGTGAGGTGGCATCACAGCTCACAGCAACCTCCAATTCCTGAGCTCAAGCGAGCCTCCTGCCTCCACCTCCCAATTAGCTGGGATCACAGGCACCCGCCACAATGCCCACCCATTTTTTTTGGTTGCTGGCATCATTGTTGTTTGGCGGCCTGGGCTGGATTCGAACCCGCCAGCTCAAGTGTACGTGGCTGGCGCCTTAGCCCATTGAGCCACAAGCTCCGAGCCAAGTTTTTATTGTTTTGTGCTTTTATTTGTAGGACAAAGTATCTTGTCTCTAAAAATGTAGAGATCTGATAGGATAAAAATGTGGTTCTTTTTATAAGAAACAGACACAATTTTTAAAATGCTTATATCTGTTAACCCAGGGGAGCTTCATCCGTATTATAGCCACCTCCTGACATCATCTGCCTGAGCTCGGCCTCTTGTCAGATCAGCAGTGGCATTAGATTCTCATAGAGGTACAGACCCTAAGTAAACTGCATAGGTGAGGGATATATGTTGCACATTCCTCATGAGACTCTAATGCCTGGCGGTCTGAGATGGAACTAAGGCAGTGATGCTAGCACTGAGGAATGGCTGCAAATACAGAATATCCTTAGCAGAGAGGTTGCATTATAATAAGTTGTATAATTATTTCAATACATATAATATATTATAATTTTATATTACAATATAATAATAATAGAAATAAACTACACAGTAAGGGTAATGTGCTTAAATCATCCTCTGTCAAGAAGGTTAAGTCCATGTGGAAGGTCAAGAGAGAGAGGAGTTGCAGTTGGAGTGCACCTCAGTGGGTTGGTGCAGTGGATAACTCCCAAGGGTAAGGTATGTCTAGCCAATCCTGAGTCCAAGAATCATGATGAAGAAGGCCTGTTCACTGTATTGCTTCAGTGATCATCAGAAACACCTCTATGGAGAATGTGTCCTGATGCATTCATAGACTCCTTTTTGCCTGGGAGAAAGTAGTAGGGATTTTTATACCCAGTCAGTAGAACCAATGCTGAGTTTCTATGTTGACATAACTTCAGTGCCACACCGCCTGGGATACCCACCCATACGTAACCTCAGGGCAGAGTTAGCTACTTTTACTTCCTCAGCTGTGCAAAGTCCCTTGCACACTGGCTTGTAGATGCCCCCACAAATTTCACCAGGTGTGTAAGGACTCTGAAGGCACAAACTCCATTACATCTCAAAAAGACTCCTGTTCTGGGGGCATAGGATAGACATACATCTAAACTAGACAACTACGGATATCATTGTCCATTCGGATACAGAGACTTTTCTTTGAGTAGTCAGAAAGTTTACTTTTTATTTTCCTAGTTTTCCAAATAGTCAACTCTTACTAATTGTTAGACCTCTGTTCAAGTTCCCAGCATCCTCAGGTAAGCAGGTTATCTCATTTATTCCCCCAAATACTACCTCCGATTTAGGCAGCAGCATCTCATGTCTAATTCACCTACATATTTGTTCTCTGTCTCTCCCTGTCCCCTTTAGTTGTCACTGATTCTTATGTCTGGTTTCTTAATTTTTCCTTCCATCTTAGTAATCTATGTTTACCTTCCAAGAGGCCTTACTGAGAAATAATAGGCCCTTCTTTCAAATTCTTCCACTGAGTAGAAATCAGTAAAATTATTCATTTTAATTTCTTACAAGAAAACAATTCTGGCCAGACGCAGTGGCTCGCCCTAGCCCTTGGGAGGCTGAGGCAGGTGGATTACCTGAACTCACAGGTTCGAGACCAGCCTGAGCCAGAATGAGACCCCTGTCTCTAAAAAATAGCCAGGCGTTGGGGTGGGAGTCTGTAGTCCTGGCTACTTGAGAGGCTGAGGCAAGAGGGTCACTTGAACCCAAGAGTTGGAGGTTGCTGGGAGCTATGACACCACAGCACTCTATCAAGGGTGACCAAGTGAGACTCTGTCTCAAAAAAGAAAAAATTCTTTCTCTTTCTATTTGTATTCAAACTTTCTTTTTTTTTTTCATCTGAGGTCTTTGGTCTTCTTTTTTTTTTTTGCAACACAGTCTTACTTGGTCATCCTTGGTAGAGTGTTGTGACATCATAGCTCACAACAACCTCAAACTCCTGGACTCAAGCAATTCTCTTGACTCAGCTTCCTGAGTAGCTGGGACTAAAGGCGCCTGCCATAATGCCCAGCTATTTTTCAAGATGAGGTTTTGCTCTGGCTCAGGCTGGTCTTGAACCTATAAACTCAGACAATCCACTGGCCTCAGCCTCCCAAGTGCTAGGATTACAGGCATGAGCCACCATGCCCAGCTATCTTCGAACTTTCAAGTGACTACTAACCCTCACTGACTCTCCATCATTTCATTGAGACTCCTATCTAAGATTTTATTAATTCAGTTCTATTATTATACATTTTGCTCCTCATCTTTCTTGATACTTCTGAGTCTGAGAACTATTCCCTACTTCTAGAAAATATCCCCAAGTTTACCACCTAAAACATTGCCTTTTCCTGATTCTCTCACTCTTTCTTTCTGTAGCTATTAGTGGAAAAGTACTGAGTCAGAGTGAAAAAAATAATCTTCAAAATTTTCTTCCCTCCTTCAGATAAGGAGGTGTTGGCAGAAGTGCCTAAGGAAACTCTTTATCAAAGACCTCAAATGAAAAAGCCTCCAGATGGGGATGGTGTCTGGCTTAGAATGTGGTATATACATGAGCATGAAAACTGAAGGGTTCTGACTTTTTATATCTCTCTTCAGAGAATACAAGGCACTGGCTTTGCTGTGAGTCCAAGTAAGTAAGGGAGGTTTTCTCTCCATGAGGTTTACCAGGTAAGTCTTGTAATTGCCTATAATGAACCCTGAAAAGAATCATGGTTTGTGTAGTAGCCTGTCTCCTCCTATTCTACAAATGTTGTGTTCTATTTTCAATTTTCATTCAGTTCAGGGTATGTTTTAATTTTCCCTAAAACTTTTTTATTGACTCCTGGATTACTTTAACTTTGTTGATCAGTTTTCAAGTGTTTGGAAATTTTCCTGGTGATTTCTATTCTTGATTTTTCATTTGATTTCATGTGGTTTGAAAACACATTGTGTATGGCTTCAATTCTCTTAAATTCACTGAGGCTTATTTTATGCCCCAGGAGATGGTCTATTTTGGTATATGATCTATGGACACTTGAAAACTGTGCATTCTGCTTTGGATGGAGTTTTCTGTAAATGTTGTTTAGATCAGTTACCTCCTCTTGATTGATGGTCTTGTTGAATGCTCTGTACTTCCTGATTTCTGTCTAGTTGTTGTTCAATTGTTGAGAGAGGGATGTTGAAGTCCTCAACTATAATTGTGGATTTATGTATTTCCCTTTAAATTCTCTTAGATTTTACCTCACATATTTTGTACCTTTTTTGTTAGCTATATAGGTACAGTTAGGATTGCTATGTCTTCTTGGTAGATTGACCTTTAATCATTATACAGTTTCCCTCTACAGAGATGTATGGTAATTTTTCTTTGATCTTAAATCTACCTTATATTTAATATACTAACAATATAGTCTAACCTGGCAGGGCAAAATGGCTCATGCCTATAATCCTGGCACTTTGGGAGGCCAAGGCAGAAGGATTACTTGAAGCCAGGAGTTTGAGACCAGCCTAAGCAATATAGTGAGATCTTGCATCTGCAAAATATATATGCATATATAAAATTAAAAAATAATAATATGGTCACTCGCTTTTTTTTCTTTCCTATCATAATAGACTGCGTGCTTACAGACAGTATAGAAACTGGATAAAATTCCTTTAAATCTGCTCTCCCAATTTTTGCCTTTTAATTAATATGTTTAAACCATTTACATTTAATGCAATTGTTAAGTTAGGGTGAAATCTGGCATTTTATTTTTTGTTCTATGCATGTTCTTTCTGTTTACATAATTGTTTTCTTGTTTTCTTTTCCTTGCCTTTTGTTACACAAACACTTTTTAGAATCCCATTTTGATTTATCTACAGCATTTTTGAGTGGATCTCTTTGCATAGCTTTTTTTGTAGTGATTTCCTCTGATATTATATGTACAAAACTTGTAACCACCATTTTACCAGTATAAATTAAGTTTAGAAATCTTACCTGCCTTTATATTTCTATATTTCTTACCCATTTGTAATAAAAGTATATTAACTAACTCTACATATAGTTAGAGCCACATCATATGGTGTTATAAATTTAGTTCAAATATTAAACATAATTTAGAAAATTCAAGGAGTGTGGAAAAAAATACTATATTTACCCATATTCTTTATCATTTATTTCTTTCTTCATTATTGATGTTTCGAGACTCTTTCTTCCTTTTGTCTATCTATCTATCTTTTTCTTTTTGAGACAGAGTCTCACTCTGTTGCCCTGGGTAGAGTGCCATGGCATCACAGCTCACAGGCTCAAGAAATCATCTTGCCTTGGCCTCCTAAGTATCTGAGACTTACAGGCACCTGCCACAATGCCCTGCTAGCTTTTCTATTTTTCATAGAGACAGCATCTCCATCTTGCCCATGCTGGTCTCAAACTCCTGAGTTCAAGCAGTCCACCCACCTCAGCCTCCCAGAGTGTTAGGTCTATAGGTGAGAGCCACGGTAACCTGGAATTTTAATTGGCAGCCATCTGAGATCTACTTTCTTGCCCCTGCCTGGAGGAGCTCATAGATCTGGCCAGGAGGTTCTAATAGTAAGGAAACCTCCCCTAGGGATTTTAGTGGCCTCTGGTGAGAGAAAAGATACAGCTGTTATCACCCTCAAACAGGCAGGTCATCCTACAGTTTTGGGGTCCAATTTTTCTGATAAATAGGTCACTGGTTGTAACTATGCCTCACAAGCTGTGTTAACACCCCCAGAACTATTCTTTGTCTCTGAAGGTACAGTAGGCCCAGGACCAAGGCATAGAATAAAGCCTTTTTCAATGCCTAAATAGTCTGTTTTTGTATACATCCCCATACTATAGGTTCCTTATTGGTTTCCTTTTAGGCTTTTATAAAGCTACTTAGCCAGAAGCCCGTAATGAGGTGTCTAAATTTGGCAGAACCCCGTAGGTCCAAGAAAAGAGCACAGAAGGGATCAAGTAGTGGCTTAAGGCACATGAACTAGGACCTGGATGAATTCCAGGCATAGTTGTCCTTCTCCCAGGGTGAGAACAACCCCGGGTGGGTCATCTTCACTTGAGCTATTTGGGCCTTGGGCTGGGACATGGTGTACCTCTGTCAGCCAGGAATTGTGGGACGTGAATGGCACGTTCTCATGCCTCCTCTAAGCTCTGGGAACAGACTGACAAGTCATCAACAAATTGAAGTACCACACCCTGGTGGTGTTGGAATTTGTTTGGATCTTTCGTTCAGGCCTGACCAAAAAGGTGAGGATTGTCCCAGAACCCCTATGGCAAAATTGTCCAGGTTAATTAGTGGGAGTGCCTGTAGGGGTGTCCATTCAAAAAAAAGCATGTAAATTGTGGCTGTAAGGCTGGGGAGGAATGCAAATGAAAGCATTCTTTAGGTCCATTGCACTATAATGAGTGGATGCCTCAGCCTCCCTTGTAGCTGGGACTATAGCTGCTTCCCACAATGCCTATTTTTTTGTTTGTTTGTTTAGCAGTCCTGGGCCAGGTTCAAACCCACCACTCCTGGAGCGTGTGGCCAGCACCCTAACCACTGAGCTATAGGTGCCCAGCCTACCCTCAATTCTTGCACCCATCAATAGGTGCCATTATTTTTCTGAACAGTTACAATATGGATGTTACAAGGGGAGGAAGTTAGGTAAGTAAACTTGAAGTTAGAAATTTTCTCATAAAGTGCTCAAGACTGTTGGAACCTTGGGTCTCTAGACATATTATTTAATGGTGGAATTATCCCTACTGTGGTGTGAGATGAGCCATTACTAGCTGGGAATATTTTGACATGGCCCAGGGAACCAATGTCCCAGACTACCACACAGATATTTACCTCCCAATCTTGTTGATCTTGGCCTGAGACTTACAAATATATTAAAAGGACTTTGAGACTGGGTTCTGTCTGACGATGAAAGGAAACCTGTGCTCATAATTCTAAAGCAAAGCCTTGCAGTTGACCAGACAAGTAGGAATTATTAGAAATGAATGTCAATAATCATGTCATCCCATAAGCAGGGCAAAGGGAGAATGAAGGATTATTGGGTAGGAATACTGGAAACTCCAGTGACTATAGAGGACTGAGTACTCAGTTATCCTGAGGAGATGAGGAGGATAAAGCAGGAAGCCCCAGGATCAAGAAGAAAATTTACTGGCCATCCTGCCACCAAGAGAGTTACCCTTTGCTCTAGTGCATTGATGATTATCTGCCAGGGGGCTTACAGGAGTGGGAAACTTCATTATTGTACCATGATCTAGTCTGGGGATCAACTCCCTTCCTGAGATGATCCCATAAGACAGAGTGTGGCCCAATGACCTGTTGATGACATCAATGACAAGGGATCTTACGTGTCCTATCCTTATTAGTGCAGTTCTTGGCCCAGTGTCCTTCCAGTCCACAGATATACCACCACAGGCCCCTTCCATCAATGGAGACTTTGACCATTGTTCCAAATGTGGATGCCAATGCTGTCATTAACTGGGCATGTCTAGCTTGCTTCTTCTGCTCCTTCTCCCAAGCCTAAGGCTCTAGCTCAGAAGTTCTGTTATAAAAATCCAAATTAGAGACAGCCACCATGTCCAGGGAGATGATGGGGTCCTGGACAAGTTTCTGGAGCTTTTTCCTAAAATCTGGTGCTGCGTGGGTCATGAACTTGTCTAAATATCACCTGTCCCTCATAGGAGTTAAGATCAAGAGTGGTATGCTTCTCTGTTGCTTCATGGAGCTGATCTAGGAAAGCTACAGGATTTTCCTCAGGCCTCAGAGTTATGGTGGAGACCTTGGAATAGTTGACCTCCTTTTGCCTGGTAGCCCTAAGGCCAGGCTGGATGCATACTAGAAAGTGTTCTCCTACTTCTCTTCTGAGCAATTATTATCCCACTCTGTGTCACTTACAGGAACTGCTATTTTACCTACTGGATAGTTAGGATTTGAAAGGTGTAATGCAGTGCCAAATTTTTGTGCCTTCATTGCTACTCTGGATTTTTCTAAATCATTTAAACTCTGGCTTAGAATGATATGTATCTCTTTCCAAATCAAGGGATAGGCTAAATGCAAATGATGCAATGTCTCTACATACTTATCAGAGTGTTGGATGTGGCTTTCCAGGTGTTGTTTTATTTGTTCTAATTCTACTAAACTAAGTGGCTTATATACGAGAGTTGTTCAGAGTTCCTAGCTGATTCTATCAAGGGTTGGAGCCAAGCTGCCTCTCCCCCTGGTGGAGGCAGTGACCATGCCACCTCTCCCTTTGTGGGATCCTGAGGTAGTTTAGGGTAGGTGGAGGCCAGAGGAGAATTCCTCAATACTTTGGTCTTACTTGGCTCCAAACACTCTTGTACCATCAAGGTTTTCCCATAAGTAAAGGAAAGCCTATATAGGGTTGGACAACTAAGTTCAGGAACTCATCCTAGAAAAAGTCCTACATACCTCACTGCTGACTATCACCAAGATCACATTTGAGGTACTCTCCTTGGGAAGTTATTCACCCACACCTGTGTCTAGTCTACCCTTTAAAGTAATTTTGGAACTCTTTCTGGAATGGCCCTCAGAGTGGTCATTGTATGAAGGTCTGACAATTAAAAATCATCCAAGAAAAATCATCCAAGAAAAAGTGCTACATATCCTAAGATGAATACTTATGTATTTTAGCCAATTTCCTTCCATTTGCAAAAGAGGTTCAATTGGAAGCTGACAAGGTGATTTAGAGTCCTAGATCGTGGCCATTGTTCTCTGCTGTCCAGCTTGTATCACAGTCAAGTGGTTGTACAAAAGAAGGTAAAATGCCTCTTCAGACTGTCTGGATATAAAACTTTTCCCACTTTGAGAAGATACACCTTAAAAGAATTTAGAATGGATCTTGGATCCCTGTGCACCAACCTAGAAAGTTAGGGAGAAATAGGGACTGAAAACTGGGGCCCACAGAGCTGGATGTCCCCAGGTCACAGCCTGGTCTATTCAGCCAGACATGGTCTAGATGTCTCTTTACCAGTATATAGGAGGAAGGATGGTACCAATCTTCAACCAAGGTCCCCACTTTAGTATTCACCAAGAGAGAGGTATCTCAGTACAACAGTTTGGTAAAGTTTTGTTTTGTTTTGTTTTTTGAGACAAAGTCTCACTACGTCACCCTCAGTAGAGAGCCATGGCCTCACAGCTAACAGCAACCTCAAACTCTTGGGTTTAAGCGATTCTCTTGCCTCAGCTTCCCAAGTAGCGAGGACTGTAGGTGCCCGCCACAATGCCTGGCTATCAGTTTGGTAAAGTTTTGATGGTATCACAACTAGAGATTGAGTGGCCAGCCTTGACAAGGGGACACTTCTTGGGACCCTGAAGGGTCTTGGAACAGAATTAAGAGGGCCCCATAAAACCTGGGATCCAGTTGTCTGGATCCCCACATAGGTGTGACATGGTGGGATAGACACAGAAGTGCTGTTTTAGGATGATCCAGATCTCTTTATCTACCGGAACATTTATAGGCTATATAAACCCTCTGGTCCTAAAAATGACCCTACAAAGTAACTGCAGTCCAAGATTGTGCTCATTTTATCATCAGACAAACTCACTGAGTGAGCAAATGAGGTCATAGAAGGTTAGAGTTGATAAAATCCAAAGTTTAAGGAAAGAAAGGATCATAAACACCCCTTTTGGCCAGAGAGAAATGTGCATTGTCATGCAGAGCTTAAAAGCACAAGAGTTAGATTGCAAAGCCCTCTTCCCTAAAGTGAAACAAAATGAAGCACTCTTCCTTTAGCAAGAGACACATCCCACAATTCTGTTATCACACACCCAGGGGTAACCAAAAACTCCCATGTTGTCTGAGAAATGGTGAGGGAGGAAGAGAGGAAGCAAGCACCAGCGCCCCTCCCAAACACTGGCTGCAAGGCAGAAAGATTCAAAGCAAGATGGTGAAATTTTTAGGAATGTAGTGACCCAAAATCACTCCTGGTAGGAATATTTACACCACTGAAATTGCCAAATGGATAAAACACGGCTTTGATTCCTGCATATAATTTATTAGCAAACTACTGCTTTGTTGTCAAAGTCAGCAAATTTGTGTTTTTCTTATATTTCTTTCTGTTAAGCTACATTCACCAACTTTCAGGTAAAGCCCTACGTTTACTAGTAAAGAGTTAGGTTAGCTGTGCTGAAATTGTTATTACTACTACTGACATTTTTGTTAGTAATCAAGAAACAAACCTGCATGGGTTTTTTAATAGTCAAAGCCAAGCTCTTTGCTCTTTGCAATGTTTTTGTATTCCTTTGTTTGGTTCTTTATGCTACTCACGTGAGGGTAGTGGGAGTGGAGAAGGAAACGCTAGTGTTTTTGAGGCATGATTTTGAAGAATTGAATTAATTATCCCCTAGGAAAATCCGTGTATATATCAAAGTGAGTAAAAGAGGCCAATAACACTTTAGTATCATTACAAAAATAGTTTTGACCTCATGGCTTACTAAGAAGCCAAAAAATAATACATTATGATACACGATACCTATTTACCCCAGTCCTCTGTCTTGACCCGTTTTGACCACATGCAAAACAAGCCCAAGACTATGAATCAGAACATCCTTCATCCTTCAGAGATGCTTTTAAGCATCTCTAGTTCATACAAAGCTGGCAGGTGCTTCTTTCCCTAAAGCTTTTGAAGGAGCAAAAGAAAGAGCTATAGACTTTTCCCTGTGGATCAGAGTATCCACCAGGGAGAATCCTTGCACCCATTCCAGACCTACTCAATCAAAATCTATTCTTTTAATAAGACCTAAGTACTGCTCTGGAAGGAATTTGGAAAGAGGATAATAGCACTGATAAGTTATCTGGTATCTTTGAATATGGAAACTACTTAGAGGGGTGAGGAACATTTGTGATGGAATAAAGAAAATTAAAAGAAAAAAGATGAACCCTTTAACTCCCTTCATACCCCTAAAAACAAAATCCCAAAAGACTATATATGAAAATAAATGGAGTCATATATGATACTTGGCTCTGTAAAATTAAAGCTACATAACCAGAGTATTGGAGACATTGAACAAAATTTGTGGTGGTGTAAGGAAGCTAAATCATCATTGATCGTAATAGGGCATAGAAAAGTAAAATCTTAAAATGCATATACAGAGAAATGACAACACAAATATGTTATTGTCTCAAGAAATATATACATAGCTACCAGATAAAACAACTAAGCATTTGGTTGGACCTGGTAGCTCACTCCTATAGTCACAGCCACTGGGGAGGTTCAGGGGGAAGATAGCTTGAGCCCAGGAGTTTGAGATCTGAAACCAGCCTGGGCAACATAGTGAGACCTTGTTTCCAAAACAAAACAAAAACAAAGAAAAACTAAGTAGTAAAAGAATTTTTTTTTTTTTGAGAAAAATTCTAACTATGTCACCATCATTAGAGTGCTGTTGTGTCACAGCTAACAGCAACATCAAACTCTTGGGCTTAGGAAATTCTCTTGCCTCAGCCTCCCAAGTAGCTGGGACTACAGGTGCCTGCCACAATGCCAGGCTATTTTTTGGTTGCAGTTGTCATTGTTGTTTAGCAGGCCCAGGCTGGGTTCCAACCCACCAGCCTGGGTATATGGGGCCAGCACCCTACCAACTGAGCTTGCCATTCTTAGGGCCACTGGAGACAAGAAACATAGATTACGGGCACCGCCAAAGTAGTAAAAGAATTTAAAGAAACTGTTTCTGGGGAACAGGGAGGGATAGGTTGGAAAGAAGTGGGGCTGAAACTTTTTTTAGAAGCTCTTTGTCCTATTTTGTTTATAGAAAAACTATAGTATTACTTTGACAGAATAAAATCTACAATTAAAAAGAGCAAGTGGTCGCATCAGCAAAATATATTGAGAAATTTGAACAGAATGTACTAAAAAAAGAGGCATAAAAACTAAAATCCTGACATTTTATCATTTTATTCACATATGAAGCATATTCTTCAGTCCAGATGATTTCATGTCTAAGAGGAGCAAGCCTATGTTTCTTGTCTCCAGTGGCCCTAAGAATGGCAAGAACTTCCTAAGAGCATCCTCACTTCACAAGGCATCTCCCAAACAGGAGTGGTGTGAGACAGAGGCATCTAGAAACATCATTCTCCAAGCCATGAAAAATTTGGAGATCTGAATTATCTAAGACTGATGATTTGGTTTCTATCATAATGACTCAGATGTTGGCCAGGCTTGGTGGCTCATGCCTGTAAACCTAGCACTCTCAGAGGCTGAGGCTGAGGGATTGCTTCAGGTCAAGAGATCCAGACCAGCCTGAGAAAGAGTAAGGTTCTTGTCTCTACCAAAAATAGAAAAATTAGCTGGACATGGTGGCATGTACCCTCAGCTATTTGGGAAGCTGAGGCAGAAGGATCACTAGCCCAGGAGTTTTGAGGTTGCAGTAAGAGCTATGACAATGGTATGCCTCACTAGCCTGGGTGGCAGAGTGAGACTCTGTCTCAAAAGAAAAAAAAGTAGGCTGGTCTGTAACTCAGTGGTTAGGGTGCCCACCACATGCACTGGGGCTGGTGAGTTAGAACCCGGCCCGGGCCTGCTAAAATAAATAGCCGAGCATTGTGGCAGGTGCCTGTGGTCCCAGCTACTAGGAAGGCTGAGGCAAGAGAATGGCTTGAGCCCAAGAGTTTGAGATTGCCGTGAGCTATGATGCCTCGGCACTCTACCGAGGGCAACAAAGTGAGACTCTGTCTTGATTAAAAAAAAAAAAAAGAAAGAAAAAAAGGTAATTTAGACTTTAATGCAATCAGAATTGTGGCTATTGTGCAATAGCTTGAGTTCTAAATACCTTTTGTTCTTTTTTCCCTCAATCCATTTCATTTCAGTTTGAATCTTCCTTGGGTGCAAGTAAAAGCTTTTTCTTCCCACAACCCCCCAAAATTCTATGAGACCATAAAACATGAGATAGAAGTCTATTTGGAGAAGGTTAATAGGAGAAAAAAGATGAGGAAGCAGAAGTAGATTATAGGTGATATTTTCTGAAAGTGAAACATGAAGGGGAATTGGGAATCCAGCAGGAGCTATTCACACTAGAAAAGTCAAGGGCCGCATGGTTTGATTTAAGCTGCAAAGTCTATTGAGAAGGCAAGAAATAACAAACTAGAAGAGCTCAGTTTAGGAGAGTAAGATAAACTTGGATACAAATATGACAACAAGCATACCTGCTTCTGAAAGGAAGGCCAGGAGAAAGGGACCAGTAAGTTTTGTTACAGGATAAACTCAGGCTGGCCTTCTAAAAGAGCTCATTACACTTAAGAGTGTGCAAAAGCTGCCTAGAGTCATATTTAAGCAAACCCCATATATTAAGAAGTAAAATACTTTAAATTACCTTAAATTACCTCAAGCCTGTAACCCTAGCACTCTGGAAGGCTGAAGCAGATGGATTGCTTGAGCTCAGGAGTTTGAGACCACCTTAATCAAGAGTGAGACCCCATCTATACTAAAAATAGAAAAACTAGTCCAATGTGGTGGCACACACCTGTAGTCCCAGGTACCTGGGAGGCTAAGGCAAGAGTACTGCTTGAGCCCAGGAGTCCGCAGTTGCTGTGAGTTCGACACCATAGCACGCTAACCTGGAGCAATGCAGTGAGACGCTGCCTCAAATGAATAAATAAAGAAAAAGAAAGAAAGAAAAGAAAAAGAAATAGGGGGGTCGAGTGTAGTGGCTCACGCCTGTAATCCCAGCAGTCTGGGAGGCCTACACAGGCAGATCTTCTGAGCTCACAAGTTCGAGACCAGCCGGAGTTAGAGCGAAACCCTGCCTCTAAAAATATACAAGCATTGTGGTGGGTGCCTGTAATCCCAGCTACTTGGGAGGTTGAGGCAAGATAATTCTCTTGAGCACTGGAGTCTGAGGTTACTGTGAGCTATGACACCCCAGCACTCTACCGGGAGCAACAAAGTGAGGCCTTGTCTCAAAAAAAAAAAAAAGAAAAGAAAGAAAGAAAGAAAAGAAAAGAAAAAGAAATAGGGGATTGGGGCTTCTGGAGGACAGTGGCAACAAATTATGGAAAGGTGACGGAAGGAAATGTATGGTAAGTAAAGATCATCTTATCATGCAGATACAGGTCTCTCAAGTGATAAAGGTTAGAGCAGCTCCCTTCCTGGTACCAATACCACTACTATTGAAAAGGGCCAGGGCTGTGCATGCTCTTAATCTTGAGGCTCTAGGTGACCTTCACAGGGTGGGGACCCACTGCTACCTTAATTCCCTGGTCCAGAGACAATTCCCTAGTCTCAGAGCCATGTAGATATGGCATGGCCATCTTGGCTACCACAGTACAACACACACTCCTACTCCTTTTAGAAAATGAGTTCTTCCCTCTGGTCACACAGATGCCTGAGTTCACTATTCAGGCCCAGCCCACCTGTCTACCTCATTAAGTTATTGCCTTAGCAGCTTATTAGTTTGTAACCATAGGGCAGGGTCCAGTTTCAAGGAAGCTATTGCTGCCACAGGGCTCCCAGCTGAGGAGGAAAGTGTGAGAAAGTGTCATGTTGCAAACCTCTTGCTTTAACAACAGGGTGATAGATTCAGCCTAATGCTTGAGTTGGCACTGGATATTTAAACTTAGGGTGAGAAAAACAGGACCTGTGAGGCTGTAAAAAGAGAAAGAACTGTAGTGCCTCTGGAGGGGAAGGGAAAAACACACAAAAAAATCAAAGACAGAAGAAGTAGATCAGAGAGCTGGGATGGGGCCAAGGCTGTGAGTATGCTTAAGCCTCACTGTGACAGATATGGGGTCCAGGAGCTGAGGCCCATTTCCAACCAGCTCCCAAGATTTCCAGTCCACATAGCAAGGCACCTCAAGACTAGAACTAGGGTGAGGAAATATTGTACTCTAAGCTCCCAGGAGAATAAATTCACAATAAACTGGCTTCATTTAGGTGCCCCTAGAATAAATAAGGCTATAGGCAAGTCCTCTAACCATGCTTTGATTGAAGTCCTTGGTGAGTGGGTGAATAGTGAACTCAGGGAACCATGAACCCTACTATGTCACTTCATTAGAATAAACTCAGATGTTCTCAAAGAGGCTCACCATGAATAATAAAAGAGACTCTTGTCATTCAGGAAATTCTAAGAGTTTTTACTCTGTAATACATTTTATATTATATTACATTATCTATAATAGTTTTCTTGTCATTTTTGGCAATTTCAATTTCCTCAGCTCCTGCCTATCCAAACTCAATGCCACACACTTTGGGTTTTATCTATCTATTTATTTATTTATTTATTTATTTGAGACAGAATCTCACTTTGTCACCTTCAGTAGAGGGCCATGGCATCATAGCACACAGCAACCTCTAACTCTTGGGCTCAAGCGATTCTCTTGCCTAAGCCTCCCGAGTAGCTGGGACTACAGGCACCTGCCACAATGCCCAGCTATTTTTAGAAGTGGATGTTGCTCTGGTTCAGGCTGGTTTCGAACTTGTGAGCTCAGGCAATCCACCTCCCTCAGCCTCCCAGAGTGCTGGGATTACAGGTGTGAGCCAGTACGCTCAGCCCATATTTGGGGCTTTAATTTGGCAACACCTCACTTCCAGGTACCAGATTCTGCTTTGGGTATGTTAACAGAAAAAAAAAAGAAAAAAACAAACCCAGAAGCAATAAAATAATTTTACAAGATTTATTCTGGGCCAGGCGAGATGGAAATAGGGAGACTGTAGAACAGTTTTTTGGCCAAATTAATCTAGATCTACAGCATTTTTCTAATGAGATTAAGGTGCTTAAACTTGATCTTAAAGGTTCTTAAACTAGAGAAAGATGGAAGGATTTTTAAAGCAAAAAAGGATATGATCAGATTTGCATTTGGGAAAGGTCATTCTCTTGGCAGTCTAGTGGGTCAACTGGAGAAACTGCCTTTTGTCTTAATCATAATTCCAACTAAAAGGAATATCATAAATCTGGGAAGGGCTTTGTCACAAATATAATACAGGACTGACATCTTTAATTTATAAAAAGTTCATACAGGCTGGGCACAGTGGCTCAAGCCTGTAAACCTAGTATTCTGGGAGGACGAGGCAGGTGGATTGCTTGAGCTCACGAGTTTGAGACCAGCCTAAGCAAAAGCGAGACGCCATCTCTACTAAAAATACAAAAACTGAGGCAAGAGGATTGCTTGAGCCTGAGTTGGAGGTTGCTGAGCTATGATGTGACAGCACTCTACCCAGGGCGACAGCTTGAGACTTTGTCTCAAAAAAAAAAAAAAGATTTATTCTAAGGTGAATAAGTGTAACTGCAGCCTAACTATGGTCTCAAGACATCTTGAAAAAACTCACCCGAGACATCTGGATTATAATTTAGTTTTATACTTTCATGGAGACAGGAATTGCAGTTAAAATCATACATCTAATACATGGAAGTTATACATTGGTTTGGCCTGAAAAGGTGAGATATTTTGAATAGGGGGATTACAAGTCATAGATGGGTTTTAGGAATTCTTTATTGGCAACTGGTTGAAAGAATTAAGCTTTGTCTACTGTCTAGAGTCAGTAGAAAGGAACACTTGAGTCAAAATAGAGTGTCTATCAGGATCTGCTGTCATATGATTCTATAACATAATCAGGTTGAAAAATCAGCCACATTCTGTTAGGTTAGTGAGATTTTATTGTTTGTAGGCATGACTTACCAGGCCTCTCAGAAAAGAATTTGGGCAAGAAAAAAAAAAGTTCTCTCCCTTATCTTTGCTCACTTGTCTGCTTCTCTTCATTCACCATGTTAACATTTATTAGTTTAGAGGGATTTAAACCTCAACTCCAATTGTTTAATTTTTTTTTCTTTATTTCACATGCTCTTTCTTATCTTATGACTCTTGTTTATTTCCTTCTCTCTGTTGTCCAGGCTGGAATGCTATGGCTCCATTGATCATAACTCACTGCAGCTTTAAACTCCTGGCCTCAAACAATCTTCCCCTCTCACCTCCCCCTCCTCCCCCAAGTAGCCAGACTACAAAAATAAAGAGCTGCAGGGGAACTGGGAAAAGTTATACAAAAATGCATAACTGCTAATGCACCCAGTTCTGTCCTGGAGTTTGTCATCAACTTCTTCTGGTTGTATTTTAGGAGTATTTCAAGTTATTTTCTCGGGTACTCTATTGTAGTTCCTTTACTCTAAGGTTAATTCTTTGTTCAGTGGCTGCAACATGCCTCTGACTTCTCATTGGATGTAGGGTCAGAAGACCACCCTACATAAGCCACACAAAGGCAAGCCTTTAATGGGTTAAAATGGCTTCTGCTAATACCGAAGCAAGAGAGCTACCCCCCCCCCCCAACACCCACCAAGTGTACACAGAGGCTGTTTGTCCAGCGGTAAAAGTCCATAAAAACAATGACTCTGAAAGTTTGCTTCCGTTAAGCCCAAGAGGTTAGGGGCTGTTAACCCCACCCCTGGTGATATGGATCAGAGGTTGACATATGTGTTGCACATGTTGTCTTAGGGGCTTAAAGATTTCTGCTCTGTAGAGAAACAAAGTCATAAATCCATTTTGGGTTAACTAAGTGTGTGCTTGAGGGGTTTCATTTTCCCAGATCCCCTGCAGCTTTATATGATCTTTATTTAGATACTTTGTTCAAAAGCAGAGGCATGTCTGAGAAGAATGTAAAAGCAGAAGGTATTGTGTTGATTTGTAGACTGCATGTCTCCCCACAAGTTAATTTTAGATTGAAGAAGTTAGGTAATGGTAAAAAGCTATAGATCATAGATTAAATGTGTACGTGACCACCAGGGTATATAAGGTGGCCCTAAATAAAGATGATTCACTACACGCCATCTTCAGTTGTGTAGTCCGGTTTCTTGCATCTCTTAATAATTATAGGAGAGAGTTTGCACCTGAGGTCAACTCCTTGCATCTCCGTTCCCCCAACATTGGACAGTATTTTCCTTTTGGAAATGAAATTGGGGGAACAAGAAGAGGGGCAGAGAGCAAGGATGAAGGATGAATTTAACTCCTGGTAAGTTTTCGGATATCAGGCTGCTCGTTGGGGTGTTAAAGCTTCGCAGGAGGGCAGTGCCTGCGGCTCAAAGGAGTAGGGCGCCAGTCCCATATGCTGGAGGTGGTGGATTCAAACCCAGCCCCAGCCAAAAACTGCAAAAAACTGCAAAAAAAAAAAGCTTTGTGGAAATTTGCACCTTAGATATATGCTGAGATTCATACCCTTAATGATGATTTCCAATCATTTAAATCTAGATATTAGAATCTACCAATAGAAACATGATTCTAGCCTTTTTCAAAATTAGAAGGGACAAGAAATAAAATTTTCTCTCTGAGAGAGAATGTGGACTCAGGAAAAAAGCCTGATAGTTATCAGGTGGCACTCCCAGCCAGGCTACCTGTTTACGACTTAAAATAAAATAAACAACTTCACAGAGCACGAAACATCAAACTGGACTATTCTGATTGCTATTAAGATAAAAACAAGACTACTCCATAATCATGCCAGAGCACAGACAAAAAAAGAGAACACAAAGCAACCATAAAATGACCACACACCCTCCCCTCATCTGCTGGCTACTGGAAGAACTGCTACTTCTTTACCAATTGCAAATTTAGCCCACGCTGTCTCTTTCACTTTCTAATGAAAAGTATTGAAATACTCAATCATAGAATTGGCTCTTGCTTCCTAATAGCCTTCATCCGGAGCAAACACTTGCTTCTTTGAACTTCTCCCAAATCACCTAACATTAGCTTATATCCTATAACAAATTCCTTTTGTTACTAGATGAAGAGGGTATGGCCACCTGTCACTGTCAGCCAATATGCAGAGACAGGGACAGGTCCACCAACCTTTGTCAGAAGGCCAGCAATTCTGGAGAACAGTGAGAGTAGCCTCTCAATTCTGTTCTGTTCTTCCATTTCCAAAACCACAGTTTTACACATGAAAGTTCAAAGCAAAAACCACGTGAAGAATTTAACAATAATCGGCATTACCCATGACCCATAATAAACAATAACAGCATAAGCCAAAACCCCAAACAACATTCCAATTCAAAAGTTAACCTCTTAAATCAATTGCCCTAAACTACTCAACATATACTTTTTTAGGTTAAAGCTGAATTTACAAAACAGCAAGAATAGGAGACATGAGGTGAAGATCACGTAGGACCTAAACTGACAGACCAGCTGTGCCACATCAGCCCTAGCCTGACTGACTCCACCTTATTTTCACCACATGTGCTCTTACTTTCATATTCTCTCATCAGAGACATGCTGCGCTTTATAACTGCCCATGGTGTGTGGAATCCCCCCCAGTGTGTGGAAGCCAGGCTGCTGTAACAAGTACCAATAAACCCACTTGACTGGACTTCAGGTGGCTTTGGCTGGCAGGCTTTAGCATGGCCATAGGCAGTGAGAACACACTATGAGCCTCCTATGCCCACTCCACCCACCCCAAACTTGGCCCTAGACTCTGAGTTCCCAGGTGCAACAAATCTCTTAGCACCTAAAGCCAAAAGGAAATTCCTACAGATTTCTAAGAACAAAAGCTGAAACAAAAAGTGTGTTCATGATTTTTTGATAATATTTCAGTAATAAGGTACTCGCAGAAGGGAACAGTTGTTCCATTTTCCTTCCCACACCTTTAACTCAGATGATAATGGTTTGGTTTTGTTTCTTTTCCAAGAAATGCAAAAAAAAGGCTTGGAAAATTATGAATTTTTCCTTCATTATTCCATAAACAATAAGTCTTTTATAAACCCCTCTGGTATTATAGAATAAGAAAGCACAGTTGCGTGTACGTTGGTGGCCCTTCACTTCTCAGATTCTGAGCTCCTACCTAAGGATTAAAAGCCACAGGTTTCTTGAAAATGGAAAATACTGACAGTAATGATGAAGATGGGCAGAAAAGAGCTGGTGGCCCCCCCCCAAAATTTTTTTTTTCACCCTTCTGCCACATTTCTGAGTTGGGAGGTTTCCAGTTCCACGCAATCACTGAAGGTCTCCAGAAACATTGAGCCCACAAGGGGAGCCCAGGTATTAACCCTTTATTGGTTCTTTCCTGTCTCATTTCCTCACTTCTCCACAGTGTTTTCTGCGATCATCACCCAAATACATTACTTGTATATAAATATTTTTTCTTTTCTTTTTTTTTTTTTTTTGAGAGTCTTACCTGATTGCCCAGACTGCAGTACAGTGCCTCAATCATGGTTTCTGCAGCCTTGAACTCCTGGGCTCACGCGGTCATCCTGCTTCAGCCTCCCAAGTAGCTGAGACACAGGCATGAGCCACCACACTCAGTTACTTTTGTTTATATTTTGTAGAGAGGAGGGCTCTCTGTGTTGCTCAGGCTGGTCTTAAACTGGCCTCAGATGATCCTCCTGCCCAGGACTTCCAAAGCACTAGGATTATAAACCTGAGCCACCACACTTAGCTAAGCTTTTGTTTGTTTGTTTGTTTTTTGTTTTCTCCCTAAATTCTAGAATAATGTAGAAGCGTCTAAATCTTTATCTCAGGCTCTGCCTTTAGGGGAAACCAAATTAAGGCAGGGTCTGATAAGTGGATATAGAGTGACAGCTGAGGTAAGAGGAAAGCAGGATGAAGTCAGGACAGAAATGAATTCATAGGCTGCTCCAAAAAAATTTTTTTGTGGAGGACAGAGTCTAAAGCTATCACCCTGGGTTGAGTGCTGTGGCATCATGGCTCATAGCAACCTCCAACTCTTGGAGTCAAGCGATCCTCTTGCCTCAGTTTTTCTATTTTTAGTAGACACAAGGTCTCACTTTTTGCTCAGGCTGGTGTCGAACTCCTGAGCTCAAGCGATCCACCTGCCTTGGCCTCCCAGAGAGCTAAGATTATAGGCGTGAGCCACTGCACCTGGCCCCCAAAATTATTTTTATAGTCTGTCTACCAGAGGAAAGATCCTGCTTTGAAAGGATCCATCCCACTGTATAGAAGGAAGAGAGAAAGTCTAAGATGAACAAATGTAAAGGTAGCTCAGAGGCTGCAACAGGAAAAATTGGGGGGCAGAACTCAAATAGTATTCAACACAACTCTGATCCTGTTTCTGAATTTCACTATTTCTCCCTCATTTAATACAATCTCACTTGAATGGCTCCCATAAGTTCCTTGTGGGACTTCTTTTTCTAGGAAATTTCCATTTCAAAAGTATCTCCAAGAATATTACTCAGAGATGACACCAGCCCACCAGATCTCAGTCTCTTGCTCCCTCAGGGCACTTTTAACTTTCATCTATCCCCACTAGCTCCTCCGCCAAGGAAATCCACCACCTTCTTATCCACATCATCTCCAGCTTCACTTCCTTTTCATTCACCCTTCACATATGCAAACTCTCTGGTGTGTCATTGTGTATAACTTCAAGGTGGGCTTGGTCAATAGGGAATTATTCCCGTGTTATAATGTTGAAATATCATTAGATCATATTTGATTATTACCAGCCTATCAATAGTGTGTGCCCCCAAGAAAGAGAAGCTGAGCCCAAAGCTCACAAGCCACAAAAGAATACATTATTATACATGATGCCCATTTATCCTAGTCCTCTGTCTTGGCCCATTTTGGTCACATGCAAAACAAGTCTAAGATGCTTTTTATTTTTATTTTTATTTTTTTTGAGACAGAGCCTCAAGCTGTCATCCTGGATAGAGTGCCCTAGCATCACAGCTCACAGGAACCTCCAACTCCTGGGCTCAAGTGAGTCTCTTGCCTCTGCCTCCCAAGTCACTGGGACTACAGGCGCCCGCCACAATGCCCGGCCATTTTTTTTTTGGTTGCAGCCACCATTGTTGTTTGGTGGGTCCAGGCTGGATTTGAACCTGCCAGCTCAGGTGTATGTGGCTGGTGCCTTAGCCCACTGAGCCACAGGCGCCGAGCCAATGCTTTTTTTTTTTTTAACTATAAATAATTTTTAATCATATCATTTAGATAAAATAATTTACTTTTAGTCTTTGGAGAATTTATAAAAAATTAACATACGACTTTATCACTTCTTAGATTAGTTTATCCTGCCCAATAATTTTTTTCCTATGACAGCAGTTGTGGGGCATCATTTTTTCAGGAACGGTTTTTTATATATGTATATATACGTATATACGAGCAGTGTGTGTGTGTGTGTGTCTATAAATATATATATATATATAAATTTTGCATATCTTCACTTTTTTTTTTTTTTTTTTTTATACAGAGCTTAAAGATATAGCCTTGGGTAGAGTGCCATGGTTTCACAACTCACAACAACCTCAAACTCCTGGATTTCAGCTATTCCCTTGCCTCAGCCTCCCAAGTAGCTGGGACTACAGGTGCCTGCAACAACACCCAGCTATTTTTTGGTTGTAGTTGTCATTGTTTGGCAGGCCTGGGTCAGATTTGAACCCGTCATCTCTGGTGTATGTGGTTGATGCCTTAGCCACTTGAGCTACAGGCGCCACCTATTTTTTTTGTTTTTTTAATTCAGCTGTGGTTGCAAATATATCTAAGTCTAAGATTCTTGAGTCAGAACATCCCTCAGAGGCATCTCTAGTTCATGCAAAGCTGGCAGCTGCCTCTTTACCTAAAGCTTCTGAATAAGGAGACAGAGAAAGAGCTATAGACCTTTCCCTGTGGATCAGAGCATCAACCAGGGAGAATCCTTGTCCCATTCCAGACCTACTCAATCAGAATCTATTTTTTTGAATAAGACCTAAGTACTGCTATGTGAAGAATTTGGAGAAGGGATAACAGCACTGACAAATTATCTGGTATCTTTAATTATGGAAATTACTTAGAGACTTTTAGAGGGGTGGGGAACATTGTAATGGAATAAAGAAAATGAAAGGAAAAAAGATGACTCCTTCCTACCCCTATCAAAAACCCAAGAGACTATATATGAAAATAAAATGGACTCATATATGATACTTGGCTCTGTAAAAATATAGCTACATAACCACAGTATTGGAAACAGTGAACAAAAGTTGTAGTGGTATAAGGGAGCTAAATCATAATTGATCATAGCAGGGCATAGAAAAGTAAAATCTGAAAATAGATATATAGAAAAATGACAGCACAAATATCTTTTTGTCCTGAGAAATATGTAAATAAGTATCAGATAAAACAACTGAGCATTTAGCTGGGCATGGTAACCTATACCTGTATTGGTAGCTACTAGGGAGGTTGAGGTGGGAGGATAGCTTGAGCCTAGGAATTTGAGATCTGAAACCAGCTTGGGCAACATAGTGAGACCTTGTTTCCAAAACAAAAACAAAAAATCTAAGTGTTTAAAAAAATTAAAGAAGCTATTTCTGGAGAACTGGGAAGGATAGGTTCGAAAGTGGGGCTGGTACTTAAAGCTCTTTGTCCTATTTGGTTTCTAAAAAACTATTATTTTGACAAAATAAAAACTATACTTAAAAAGGAAAGGAGCAAGTGGTTGAATCAGCAAAATCCTAATGAAACTCAAGTTAGATGAGAGTGAAAGTACATTGGATTTGACAAGATGATAATATTGAGAAATTTGAACCGAGTGTAGTAAAAAGAGGGGGATAAAAACTAAAATCCTGACATCTTATCATTAGGTTTGCTCACATATGAAGCATATTATATTTCTCAGTCCAGATGATTTCATGTCTAAGAGGAGCAAGTCTATGTTTCTTGTCTCCAGTGGCCCTAAGAACAGCAAAAACTTCCTAAGAGCAGCCCCACTTCACAAGGCATCTCCTAAACAGGAGTGGTGAGAGACAGAGGCATCTAGAATCACTGTTCTCTGAGCCATGAAAAGTTCAGAGATCCTGCCTTTCATTGTCTAAGAAAAAAACATTTGATTTCTGTCACAATGACTCAGATGCCACCTGGGCGCAGTGGTTCACACCTGGGAGGCTGAGGCTGAAGGATTGCTTCAGGTCAGGAGACTGAGACCAGCATGAGCAAGAGCAAGATTCCTGTCTCTATCAAAATTAGAAGAATTACCTGGGCATGGTGGCTGCACCCTCAGCTGTTCCAAAGGCTGAGGCAGAAGGATCACTTGACCCTGGGAGTTTGAAGTTGCATTGAGAGCTATGATGATGCTATGCCGCATTAGCCTGGGTGGCAGAGTGAGACTCTGTCTCAAAAGAAAAAAGTAATTCAGAATTGTGACTGTCATGCAATAGCTTGAGTTCTCAATACCTTTTTTCTTCTTCCCCTCATCTCTTTCTTTTTTCAGTTTGGATCTTTCTTGGGTGCAAGTAAAAGCTCTTTCTTCCTGCAAACAGCCTCTCCCCCCGCCAAAAAATTCCATGAGAATATAAAACATAAGCAGAAGTCTAATCGGAGAGGGTTGATATAGGAGAAAAGAGATGAGGAAGCAGAAATAGATTATAGGTGATATTTTCTGAAAGTTAAACACGAAGGGGAACTGGGAAGGCAGCAGGAGCTGTCAAGGACAGGATGGTTTGATGTAAGCTGCAAAGAAAGAAAAGTCAAGGACAGGATGGTTTGCTGTAAGCTGCAAAGTCTATTGAGAAGGCAGGAAATACAAACTAGAAGAGCTCAGTTTAGGAGAGTAAGATAAACTTGGATACAAATATGACAATAAGCACACCTGCTTCTGAAAAGAAGGCCAGGAGAAAGGGACCAGGAAGTTTTGTTACAGGATAAACTTGGGCTGGCCTTCTAAAAGAGATCATTTGACTTAGAGTGTACAAAAGCTGCCTAGAGTCATATTTAAGCAAACCCTATATATAAAGAAGTAAAATGTTTTAATTTACCTTAAATGCATAGATGGGATCCAAGGCTTCAAAGATGCTTCTTACAAAAGTCGGGCAATGCTGGAAGGCTCCTTCCTAAAGCTCCTCTGATTTAGGGTGCTTGGGTGGGATCAGGGTGAGGTTTAATGAACAAATGAAGAAATCCTAGAAATTAGGTTGCATCTGTTTGCTTCTGGAAGAGATTGAAGAAGGTACAGACTTACAGGAGCTTTTGAGAGAAGAACAGGGGCTCATCATGCTAATAAGAGGGAACAGACTGTTCTGAAACAGGAAAGATAAGCACTGCTATCTGGAAGCCTGAAAGGCACTGTGGATTGAGGCAACCATACCCATTCCAAATTCTGCCAGTGAGCAAGTAGGACATCAGAGGAGAGGGATGGAGACAAGGCTCATATGAAGGAAATAGGAAGACTGTAGAACAGTTTTTCGACCAGATTAAGCTAGACGTACAGCATTTTTCTAATGAGATTAAGATGCTTAAACTTGGTCTTAAAGTCACTAGAGAAAGATGGAAGGATTTTTAAAGCAAAAAAGGATATCATTAGATTTGCATTTGGGAAAGATCATTCTCCTGGCAGTTAGTGGGTCAACTAGAGCAACTGCCTTTTTTCTTAATCATAATTCCAAATAAAAGGAATATCATAAATCCAGAAAGGGCTTTTGTCACAAATATAATATATAATTGACATCTTTAATTTATAAAAAGTTCATAAAAGGCCAGGGCGCAGTGGCTCAAGCCTGTAATCCTAGCACTCTGGGAGTCCGAGGTGGGTGGATTGCTTGAGCTCACAAATTTGAGACCAGCCTGAGCAAAAGTGAGACCCCCCCATTTCTACCAAAGTAGAAAAACTGAGGCAAGAGGATCGCTTGAGCCCGAGTTGAAGGTTGCTATGAGCTATGATGCCATAGCACACTCTACCCAGGGTGACAGCTTGAAACTCTGTCTCAAAAATCAAAAAGAAAAAGTTCACACAGATGGGTAAGAAACAACACTAGAACCAGCCTTGAAAACTGACCTGAAAAACTCATTTCTAAAATATATTCAATGACTGACTAATACATGAGAGATGACCAACCTGACCATCATATAAAGGCATCATAAAATAATAATTTTGGGCGGCACCTGTGGCTCATCGAGTAGGGTGCCAGC
>CAUYRH010026922.1:0-28666 GCA_963574655.1 Perodicticus potto
AAAAACCCTTTTATCATAAGGACATTTGCAGTAGACTGTTATCACAGCTGGATTTACAATCGCCAAAATGTGGAAATAGCCTAAATGCCCAGCAACCCAGGAATGGATTAACAACCTGTGGTACATGTATACCATGGAATACTATTCAGCCACTAAAAAAGATGGAGACTTTACATCTTTTGTATTAACCTGGATGGAGGTGGAACACCATTCTTCTTAGTAAAGCATCACAAGAATGGAGAAGCAAGAATCCAGTGTACTCAATTCTAATATGATGGCAGTAGAAAAGCTAATACAAGGTCGGGGGGAGTAGGAGGAAATGAGCGAGTGAGGCGAGGGGAGAAGGGAAGAGGATGGGGGTCACCTATGGCCACATCTTAGGGGCAGGACCAGTGTAAGAGGGACTTTATCTAACAAATGCAATCAGTGTAACTTAATTCTTTGTACCCTCAGTGAATCCCAAACAATAAAAAATAAATAAATAAATTTTTTAAAAAGGAAAAAAAGTCTAATAATTCTACCCTTCCTCTCCCTAATCTGTTTTACAAAGAAACTTGTAGAATTAAAAAAAAAGATCTTCAGGTTATTTCTTAGAAAATATCAGCTTTTACTCCTAAGATATCTTAAAAACTTAGTCATTCTAAAGTTTTATTAACTACTCAGATTATTCCCCAGATAGTTTCTTCTCTAAGGTTGAATAATTGATAGAGAGAAAAATTGCAGTCAAGGATATGAACCAGTTGATTCTGACCAAAATAGAGGGGTTGGGTTTAGATGGCCTTTTGGTACAAAAAATTTTAGAATATTTGGAGATAAGTATGGGAACTGTCTGTGAGCTGAACAGAAAATAAAATTATCCAGGGCCAGCCGATACTCCTGAAGACTATTCTTACGGCAGGTGAATCTCTTGCATCCATCCCTGTTCCATAAAGTAATCTGCCGCAGACCAGGTACTGCCTGGATTTCCTTGTGTGTGAGCTGTCCTGGGCTCTGGTCACTGGACTCACCCACACTACTTTCCTTATGGCTTACGCTCTGCTCCGAGTATTCTGGAAACAGCTTTACTTGTCACGGGCAGAAGATCCACTGACACAAATGTCCAGTAAATACCTAATAGCACAGCAGAAATTCTTACAAAGCCTTTCTATGGAAACACAAACATGTTTTCTGTCCCCCTTCTCTTTTTTAAAATGTTATTTTTTGATACAGTGAATTTTAAAACATAAAATAGCAATCGAAAACACACACCTAACAATAGTAATTGTAATCATAATTGCCCTTGTATATAAAGTCATTTAGTAGAGGGTTCAGCCATTTTCACAGGCATCACCTAGTCTCAGCAGACACATTTGAGTTTCATAGGCTGTAAATCTCACTGTTATATTCCAGGGATATAAAATGTGAAAGTGAAGCGACTTGCTCAAGGTGGACAGATGAAGACAGGGTTTCCTTAGTGTGCCTGAGTGTGAGAGTCAACTGACACTTGTGGGTGATTTGGTTTCCTAAGCTTCACCCCAGAGCTACCAAGTCAGAATTTTCAGGAAAGAAATCCAGGAATCCCTTTTATGCCAAGCCCTATGAATGACCTGTAGCATGCACATTTAGGAATAACCCAATCTCACAGAAGGAACAACTCCCTACTCCTTTCTGGTATCAGCCTCACGTCCCCTTTGGAAAGAAAGGAAAGTCTGTCAGCGGATGAGAACGTTCCCCCCAAGAGTTCAGATGCACTGTACCAATGGCAGCTGCTGCCACCTATGCCTTGCGTTTTCACAAAAGGTACAGCTTTGTGTATTTTTAAATGTCAACACTTTCTATCATTAGTTTTTGAAAAAGCCCCTGGGGACTAATAGTACTGTCTGTAAGCATTCTCCTGGTGGCCTTTAAACTGGATTCTTTCAGAATTTGTGCTTTTTCAAATGTAACTTTTGAATAAGTAACAGATACACATTGGACAAATTCAAAAGGTTAAAAACAATATATGGTGAAAGATAAATCTCTTCTCCATCCCTTTCTTCCTATCCTCTCGTATCCTTCTCCAAAGGCAACCACAGTTACCATTTTCTTGTATTTGCCTCCAGTGGCACCTCATGCATGTAGAAATGTATATGGGTAGCCACGTGCTTTTTACAAAAACACGAGTAGTAGCATCCCATGTTCAACCTTTATGTCATTATGTCCTATTGATCATTTTCCTCTGACATCACGTACTGATTTTGTGCAATTAAAGTAACTTTTGGGACAGAGAAGTCTTGAAATTCCAGTGGCCTACCCATATGAGTTTGTTCTTTCTAAAGTAACAGTCCAGTGCAGCCACTTCCTTCCATCTCGTAGCTCCTGTGTAAGTCTTGGAATCTTTTGCTTCCCGATGGTGGGTGGGAAAAGAGAGAGCCTAAAATGTCCTGGGGAATCTTGCTGAAGGTTTCTTCTGGGCCAGCCTGGAAATGGCACGTGTCATTTCTGTCCACATTTTTCTGAGCAAGAACGAGGTGCAAAGGGAGCTGGGAAATGTAGTCCTTGCCTAGGTAACCACTTTCTCGTCGTCAGAAGAGTACACACATCCTTGATGGGTAGCCGGCCATTTCTGCCTCAGTGTTCATTCCCAAATGTTTCTAGTTTTTCTTGTAATTACAGCGAGTGAGATTGTGTTTTCCTCTTGGCACACGAGAGGAGGTTGGTGAGGACATTTGTACCACAGATGTGGTCTGTGAACTGCAGAGGTGGAGAGGCACTAACTGCTTTGCTCAGGAGACCAAAGATCAAGTTCAGTTTTGTCCCTGCTGGTGTGTAAGCCCAGCTCCCAGAACTGACCCATTGTATGTGTGTGAGGATGGGGAGACCCACTGCCTACCTAATCACTTCATGAATTAAACCACCTGAAAACTAAATGACCTCCCTATTATCTAATCCAGATAGAGCCAAGAACAGAGGGAGTCCAGAATCCCCAACTCTCAGGCTGCTGTAAAACATAACAGTGATAATATAATAGTCTTTTTCAAGCTTCAGTGTAATGGCTCCACTCCCTCTCTCTCCCATTTCATGCTAGACTTGCTACCCAGAAATTTTCTGGCACCTTTTTTGCTTACAAAACTTTCCTTTGCTACTGAAGGAAAAAAACTGCATGAAAAACAAACCAGCAATATAAAGCACTTTTGTTAAGTCCAGTGTTGGAGAGGGAGACGCTCATGAAGCTGCCCGGACCGTGCACCCGACCCTTTCCTTCCCCCTTTCAGCACAAGCGCGGCCTGGAGGGAAGCTCACACCGCCGAGGGATGGCTCCCTCCCCCACAGCTCTGATGCGTCAGCCCCCAAAATAGCAAAGTGGGGATGGGGTTGTGACGCCAAGGAAACAGCTGAAGGAGGCGAGGGTACCTCTGCTCCCTGCCCTCCTCCGGGCCTCTGCTGGCCAATCTGTGACCTCACCGGTGGGCCTGGGGAAGCAGGAAGCACAGAGGCCCAGCGTCGCCCTGGCATTTCCGCATCTGTTTTCTCTTCTTGCTGGTTTGCATGGACTCTGTGGTCACTGCCCTCCCTGTCAGCACATTCAAAATTGCTGACTGTCAACACTGAGGGCGGCATGCCTGCTACCGAACAAGCCACAAGGAAAACAGCTTTGGGCAATGGTGAATGTTCTTGGTGTGACACATTCCTCCCTCTAGCTCCGGCCCTTTACAAAGGACAGGGCTTTGCGGTTTGGGGAGGATGGGGAGAAAGAAAGGGAGAAGGGGAGAAAGAGGAGGAGGCTTGGCTTGTTAAGATCTTTTCTTAAGAAAATAAATACTGGTTTTCTAGAATTCGAGCGGCCGAAATGGGACATTAGCACTAAGCAAAATGAGATTGTAATACCCAAACCCATGTACCGCCAGAAGTTGGGAGCCATTGAGGCCAGTGAGGTGGTTTTCCATGATCTTGGGAGGAAAAGGTGACCAAAATGCCATCTGGATTCCTAACAGGCTCCTCAAGCCTTTCAGGCTAGCTCACAGTGGCACCAAAAGCCTTGATGGTGGGTGGTACCAGGGCAGAGCGTGGCTGGACAACTCTGAGCAGGGCAATGGGCCGTCTCTGAGGCCCCAATTTGTGAATTCTACAGACCAGGTTGTGTGTCACTATAGACTGTCAAACCACAGCCATGGGCAGGTGGACCTAACCTACCACAGTCAAACCAGGGAGAGTGTGTCACCCAGTTCCAGAAGGTTACTGATTTATATGCCATATGGGAAGTGGCCACCTCCATCTTTTTTTGTAAGAACAACAATGGGAAATCAGGACAGAAGCTCCTTCTGTGACTCTCTGCCGAGAGCCTCCTGTGAGAAAGGCGAGAAAGGTGATAGAGGAGGGAAGTGCTGGGGTAGAGTAGTCAAGGTCCTCCAAAGACACAGAACCGGGCGGTGGGAAGGCAGAGAGATCTTTTGATTGATTGGCTCATTGGCCAGATGGCTGGTTTTCTCATGAGAGGTTGTCCATGGCATAATTTCTGATCTAGTGGACATTCGTTGGTAGGTCCAAACTCTGTACAGCATGCTGGAAGCCTAGAAACCAGACACGAGTTAGTTCGTACTGCAGTCTTAAATCCAAAATCTGCAGGCAGAAACAGGCAGGTGTTCTGTGCTGCCATTTTAAGGACGAATGCTGCTGCTTCAGGAAATCTGTCTTTGCTCTGAAGCCCTTCAACTGACTGGAGAAAGCCAGCACACATTATTGAGGGGGAGGTTGTAAACCACTTTCCTTAAGGTCTGCCGATTTACGTGTTAATCACGTCTAAAAAATAACCTTCACAGCAGCACCTATTCTGGCATTTGGCCATCCTCAAGGTGACATCACACGCTGACTGCTACATGGGAATTCCCAAGGCACAGAGATGCAAGCAGTGGATGATCTAGTCAGAAGGAATTTAAGATAAAATTGACATGTTAGCCTCCATACGTTCATACATTTCATGTATATTATATGTATATTTATAAATTGAAAATTAGAACACTGTGTTTGGATTTCCATAGGTCAAATGATGAATGAAAGTTATGTTTAAAGCCAGACTGTCCCAGTGACATCGTGGCTGGTTTTCTTGTGCCAAACTGTACATGGCATAATCTCTGATCTAATGGGCATTCTTTGGATATAGGCATTTTTTACCGGGGTCTTAGAAGAATGGCACGTGGGCGAGTGGGGTGCGCTGGAAGAGCAGGAGTTCCCGATACTGCCTCTGTCTTGTGATAACTCCCGAGAGTAATTTCTACCACTGCGTCTGTACTTTTAGAGTTGTGTCATCAAGGCATAGGAGGGGCCGCATAGGGACACGTTTACCCTGCGGTGAGACTGCCGCAGTTCTTCCAGCCCAGGCACTGCTAGCATGTTATTTAACCCACCTGTGCACCAGTTTTCTCTAACTAACTTCTGTGCGGGGATTGTAATAGTAAGTTTCCACCTCGTAGGAGGATTCATTGTATTAACATATGTGTCTGTGTATAGTTGGTGACACTAGGCATGTGCTGTAATAATGATTATTTCCAGGGAATACAAGAGAGAATGTCCTGAGTAGAGGGTTGAGATGTTTAAAGAAAAGTCTTTAGAAATAGGTTGGACACTGGACTTTGCTATAATTCAGTCCATGTTTGAGACCACTCTACAGTGTTATCTGTTAGGGAACTCCCTTCTCAATCCTCTTAGATGAATTGAAACCAAGATGGAGCCTCCTCATATCAAATTCTGCACTGTAGTCAATAATGTCATGGAGAATTTCCAGGGTATTAATAATGAGCTAATACACCTATGAATGTTAAATGTCTTGGAAGCAGTTTCCTGATGAGCAAATAGCAGATGTGGCGATGGCCATGTTCTAATTGCCCAAGAGGCAGTTAAATATAGTCTTTAGTCCTTTTTTAAGCAGTTATTTGAAAGCTTAAATATTTTTTCTAAAGGCCCATCAACTGTTCTGAACAACCAAATAAAGTATAGAGGTAGAGTGGGAGTGTTTGGGAGTGCGTTTGCTTCCTGTACATCTAATTTATCTTTATAAATCGTTGTGGCTTTTTTTTGTTTTTCTACATAGGCTTTTGGTTTGTGTGCTTCCATTTTGAGCTTTTTGGTGCAGAGTGGTAGATTTTATTGTTCTAAAAATTTTAATTAAAAAAATAAGTGCCAGTGATCTTTTATGGAGCTCTTCCATGTGCCAGGCACCATATTAAATACTTCATGTGTACCACTCCACACATTCTTCAACATAACCCAACAAATGGGTGCTATTATCATTGGTATTTTCCATTTGAGGTAACTGAGGCTGACAGAGGTTAACTCACTCCAGGTTCATGGCAGGTAGCTAGATTCCAGGTAGCAGGAATATGTGTGTGCAAAAGCCCAACTCTATACTACCATCTTCTGATTGTCTTTAAATCTCATAAATTAAAATTAACCCTCCTCTCTGCTGGGGATTTGTAGGTGCATTGCGAGGTATGGGTTCAGCTGTTCTCAGGTCTATAATTCTTTTATAAAATAATCCTGAGCGCAATCTGGCATGCTAGGAAATTGTAATTTTCTTAATGTGTTAACCAGTGTTCCATTTTGCCAGACTTGTTCAGGTTCCAGAAACTTCTTTCCCGTGAATAGGTGTCACCTCTGAAGGAGGTCAAGGGTAGCCCATGTAGAACACTGAGAACTAAGAATTGGGCTGTGGGCAGCTACCCAGGTCTATTTAGCAAACAGCACTTCACTACCTTAACAGTAAGAAGGAAAATGCCATTTATTTAATTTATTTATTTATTTGTTTGTTTTGGAGACAGAGTGTCACTATATGTTGCCCTGGGTAGAGTGCCATGGCGTCACAGCTCACAGCAATCTCCAACTCTTGGGCTAAAGCGATTCTCTTGCCTTAGCCTCCCAAGTAGCTGGGACTACGGGCACCTGCCACAACATATGGCTATTTTTTGGTTGCAGTTGTCATTGTTGTTTAGTAGGCCCGGGACGGGCACGAACCAGCCAGCTTAGGTGTATGTGGCTGGTGCCCTACCCGCCGAGCTATGGGTACCACCCAGAAAATGCCATTTAAATAGTGGTTTAGAGGTATAGGAAGGACAAGGCAGGGGTACAGTTTGCCAGAGATTTTAAGAAAACCTCTACCCCAAATAAAAAAATTAAAGCAATGCAATTTTCATGTATATTGTATGTGTCTTTTCAGAAAGAGGAATTTTTTTATGCAAAGGAGACAATGACATACCAATGACTAATGTTAAAAACCAGCCAGGAAGGTTGCTGAATGTGGAGAGTCTTCCTCTATATTTAGAATAAAACTTTGTGTTTTTACTGTCAGGATGTGAGCTTAATTATAGCATGTTGCAAACTTTACTTTTGTAAAGGGTGTGTGTGTGTGTGTGGCTTACTCTGCCTGAAGAAGTTTGGGTGCTATTTTTGTTTTCCTTTTGAAGCGTCAGTAGGAATTGATGTAAGGTAGTTTTAGAAATAGAGTGGTTTTTGACCCTCCGTGGACTGATAACTTCCCGAGACCAGGAAACATTTTTTATTCCTCTGTGCTAGCTTTTACTTTACTACTTTATAATAATTATTTACTTGACTAAAACCAGGGATGTCACCTGGGTTGTTTAGAAGGCTTTCATTTTGATTTTTACTTGAGTAATGCACTAATTATTCTTCGAGAAATAATCTGGCATGAAAACTTACACTTAGTAATTATTCATTATATTATCTCCAGATTTAACAGTCATGTGTTTGGGATAGCTATTTCTTGACGAGTCAGGGGTTACTTTTGTGTGTTTATATATACCTGAGTGTTTAGCATCTAAAATGTTATTGTATTGAGATTATTCACATTGTCGGGCTCATTACACAGACTGAAAAATGTTTGGCTCTGGTTGTAAGTCCTTCATATCAACCATGAAAACGTGCTTAAGCCCACACCAGGCTGGATGGTTTGTTGAAATAACTAACAAACTCCACCTCACCTTCAAAATCTACTGTTACCATGAAGCTGATATATATGTTATCTTTAGCTTCTGAAGATAAGATTTTACTGCACCTTGTGCACAGTAAGTATTCAATAGTATATATATTGAATGATTAATTTTTATAATAAAAAATCAAGGTGGGACTAAAACAGATGAAATAATTTATAGACTCACATTTGGGGGAGGATACTGTTCATGAAGTTTGTTAGCATTTTCTATTCTGATTCTACCATCATACCTTTTGGGGAAACTTCACATTTCTCATCGGTGTCTGGTGCTAAAATAGAAGGTAGATGATCAGAGGCTGAGAAGGTGTGCTGTGCACACACTTATTAAGGAGGGATCTGCTGGTTCCTTAGTCCTGCCATTAGTTCCCACATAACATCTTCCACCCTTTTTTGCTTGTTTCATACAATGGCTTATTAAAAACCCCTGCCTGAATACATGTCTTAGTAGATGAAACTGGGTAGATAAAATCAAGATTTCTGGCAGAATTAAGCATTTCAGCAATTGACATAAAATTTTGATTTAGTTTTATTAATGGTGGAGGAACAATACATGTTGGACATGTATTACATATCTGTCCTATTTCAGGCAGTTTAAAATCAGTGAAACAGTTTGTGAATGATTAATTTTTATAATAAAATTCAAGGTGGGGCTAAAACAGATGAAATAATGTATAGGCTCACATTTGGGGGAGAATACTGTTCATGAAAGTGAGCATGATGATTTGGTTATATTTGAATATCCTCGTGCAGTTAAAACTTTGACTTTAAATTATATCTGAGGAAATACAAGATGTCGTGGAATATGCTGTCTTGTCTGTGACTTGGTTTTTTGTATAAATGTTTGGCTATTAAAAAAAGAGGAATGGACACCTAACAGTCATCAAACCCTAACACTAAATATGAAACTTGAGGGGGGAAGGATAACCTTTTAGAAAAAGGTTTCTTAACAAGGTTTTAGACAGAAGTCCTTTAAGCATCTGAATTCACTAGAGGCAGATTTTTATTTTATTATCATTTTTGATAATTCAGATAATCTGTGGGAATAGGAAGAGTTGTTTGCTTTGGAATAATTCAGTCTTAATTAAGAACCTAGAATTTAAAAAGCAGGAAAGGTCATCTTTCCTTAATAGCCCAAGTACATGAGGAGGAAGGGCAGCCTGGGAAACTAGATGGACTCCAAGTCAGAACTTCCTGGAAATTACCTTGATCCTTCCTAAGGGCTTGGGGTGTGGGGGCAGTGGAATCTTCCTTTATAAAATTGTGTCTTTAGGCCTAAAACCTAACCTTAAGTTAACAGATTGTACTCCAGACATTGCATAGTGCATAATCAACAGATTGTGATATGAGAACAGTGGCTGTTTAACATATAAAGTCTGGTATTGTGAGAGGATCTCCGTGGTACACATTCTAAACACGTATATTACATACTTTCAATGTAGGTATTGAGGCCACCCTGATTCCACATCTTTCACTAGCAATGAACTCAGCGCTTGATGCCCATAGAAGTCAAAACTATGGCAGCAGCTTTTGGGAGGGGGGGAGCTTTATTGCAAAGTCATTCAGCAAGGAGATAGAAGGCAGAGCTCAAATCTGCCTCCCCAAGCTGGGCTCTGCGAGCAGGCTTTATAGGAAGAGATAAATATGAGGGAGATAGGAAAATGCAATGGGGCATGATTTGATTGGGTTATGCAGACAGGCGGTGCTGGGTCCTTGGTTATTAAGTTTGTACGGCAACACTTCTTAATTCGGTCCTCACTCCTTAGTCCGGGTACTTAGGTTGCACACTTTACCTTTTCATGCTGGAGGGTTCCAATCAAGCAAGCTTAGTTCACCAGTGCATGCTTCTGACTTGCAACCTGGGGGTCAATTGCAATTGAAAAATACCTTATTATTCTGTTATTGAAAAAGTTGAACCAGTCAGACTGGTTCTGCTTCTGTAGTTACACATCCAGGTCAAGTAACAAACTCTTCATCCTGGTTCGTACTATTTGGGTTTTAGCCACAGTGATTCTGTACATAGTCACTTGGATTCAGAGCTGGCCATTCGCTAGAATCTCAGGAAAGCTGCAGTTATCTCCTTAGGCCTAAACCGCTTTCCTGTGTGCCCAGCCCCTGTACCCCACTTTCCACTCCAGGAGGCAAATTATATTACCCCACTTTCCACTCCAAGGGGCAAATTACCTTCCTGTCTTCTCTAAAACTCAGTTTGTTTCTTCTCTACTTCTTCCTTCCCCTCTTCTCAAAATGTGGACATTTTATTTTTCCAGCCCTTGGCCCTTAGTGACGTCTCTCAAGCCTGTCTCCAGGCCCTAGCAATTGGGTGTCCCCTTTATTCCCTTTGTCATCTTGCCTGTCTGATCCAATATGTTCTTCTACATTGGTATACTGTAAGGATTATCAGGCTTTTTTCTTCCACAAGAGAAGCAGCTTTCTATTTCTTCAATTTGTAGATTTGAGGGCGGGGGGCACTGTTCACAACAACCCTGTATCTTAAGTTTTTCCTTTTGGAAGAATCTTTTTTATCTTTTTATTTTCATCAGCACCTCTATTTCACATGTATAAATAAAATAATTTTGGTTTTTGAATTTTTGTTGAAAAATTGTACACATTTTGTTAAACACGAACACATTTCTGTAAACATTTTATCTTGGCAAAAATTTAGTGGCAGTTGTCTTGAGTTATGATGGTTGTTCTATTAGAGAAGAACAAAAAAAAAAAAAAGTTGCCCAAATTAACCTGTCAAACTGAAAATGGTTTGCCTCTCTGTGATTTCACAGATATCTGCTTTATTTAGCTTTGGGGAATAAAAGTAGCAAATCACGATTCAGTTTTCTAATGTAACGGCCCCAACATGCGTTTCTATATGGTTTACACATCTAATATCTACTTTATTTACATGGAAAAACTATAAACCCAAGTTGTTTGTAACTGATATTAGAAGGATAGACAACAAGGGCATACTTTGGTAAGAAAGCAAATAATGAAATTAGATCTTCTGGATGTTTGATTTAAATCATCCTTCTGAAGACTGAGGTAGTATACAACCTAAAACCCAAGGAGCCAGGGACCTATTGCCATGTCATAGGGTGGTGGCTCTCAGATAAGATGTCTACTCCAGGTCTTCTGGACAGTGTTATGTCCAGATTAATCACAGAGGACTTATTCCCATAATCACAAGGTTTCAGGCCACAACATGTTTTTAGTAGGGCAGAAAATGGGAAATAGCAAAGCTTCACCCCTGTGGTCATCAACCTTAATAGTATAACATTGTAAGTGGGCACGGATGCCTAAATCTCTTAGGTTGGCTCTTAAAGAATATAATGAAATCCTTTGGGTTGTATTCATCTTGAGACATATTATGGTTCTGTGTTTTGGTATTAAAGGTTTTTAATATGAAGTAAAGAGGATTGTGTCATTGATTTGGTTTTGTGTAGCCATATGAAATATGAGAGCATATTAGAGTGAAGGGCCCAGAAACTGTCATCACTCTTTGTCTTGCCCCTAGCATGTATCAGCCCTCCTAAACACACAGGTGAACACACACGCTTGCAAAAATTCATGCACATGTGCATACACAAACATAAGTCCATATGCCTTAGGTGATGTCTGGTCATTACTATCATTCCAACTACCCCCAGAATCCTCCATCAATCTCAAAAAAGTACAAATAACTCTGGTACCACTCACGCCACCACTACCAACACCAACAATAACAAAACAATAAGTTAGGATCATCAGTTTGGTGTTGTAGTTTTCTGGTACAGAATTAGGCTGCAGAATGACCTTTAGGGAGAAAATTTCTTAATGAACATAAATACTCTTGAAAGTTTTACGCCTAAAGCATTGACCTACCTCTATACATTGATGACTTTGTTTCAGAAACTTATTTTGATACACATTCTCAAATGAATGAGTCCATGGATCATTTTGCCAAACCTACATGATACTGTAAGAAAAAGCAAGATTAAACGCATATAAAAACTTAGGCGACAAAATCTTCCACCCTGAAAGGAATTTTCAAAGAGAGTATAAATACAAATTTCTTACCAAATTCTGTAATATAGACAGCATATGTTGTCAATAATGTACAGCTAAGTCTAGAAATAGAGAACAAAATTAAAAAGCCAGCATGTTTTCATGAAAACTAAGAGAGTATTAAGTCATCATAATGAAACTCTGGACCAAATCTACATTGTGGGAGTGGAGAACATTTTAATTTATGACAGTAAATTGAACTAATACAAATGTGAGATCTAACCCATTCATCAGCATCTCTCATGATCTATATTTAACATAGATTACAGGGCAATATAATTAATAACACAGTCTGAGAATCGAACCAACCCCTAACTTATACAATAAGTAAATCTTAATGAGCAGCAACTCCCTGATGTTACAGCATGGTGAAATGGAGCCAGAGTTATACTGTGCTCTCAAAGTGAAGGGTGATGTGTGCAGGTATTGCATCGTATTGTGTATGTGAAGGGGAATAAATAATGACATCTACATGAAAGAATTCAGGAATTCATTGTGCTGGGAGAAGCCAAATGGGTCCCTAAGAAGGGAGTCAGATTTTGAAGATGAGAATAAGGGCTCATTCGTGCAGCAGCTAACACAGATTTCAAAAGTAATTTGCCTCCTTTCCCATCTTTCTTTGGCCTCGTCTAAAATATACTATTTATTGAAAGCTTTCTCTATGCCAAGTGATTTTTTTATATTACTGCCACAATAATCAACTCAGAACAGAAAAATATCCCTTTCTACAGGGGAGGAGACCAAGACTTAAAGCAGTTGCGCACCTCGCTCAAAGTCACATAGCCAGGAAGTGAGTGGGTATGTCAACCACTCTTTACGCTGGGTGTCCTCATAAATCGTTAGATATTGGGCAGATACAACACATGTTGAACACGGTAACTGTGGAGAAAACAAGCTCCCCAAATACAAGGCAAGGCCGCTCCTGGCAAGTTAAGTAAAGCAACTACAAGCAGTATGGGGCCAGGGGAGGGGGGAAGTGGAGGGACAGGAAAAGGAAGATTGGAAGGGTTGAATTGAGAGCTATCATTGGCGATACTAACAAGGCATTTTGGAAAGATAGGAGAGAAGAGACTGAATTTTAATTGTAAGATGTGGGGAGTTGTAAGTATTGGACTTTGGATTTGGACCTTGAAGAATAGCAAGAGCTTGGGCCAGTGGTGATGGGGGCTCAGGAGGGGATGAGAATGGCTGAAAAGGGTGGGCCTTTTGGGCTCTGAGGTAGTAGATTCAAAGGTACATGGTGGGAATCCACGCAGGACCTAGAGGATTGGAACAAAAGGAATAGACCAGACGGATCCATCTTTTGGAAAACCTGGAACATCATGCCAAGAAATTTAGACTTTAGCCATGAGGAGCCATGAAGGATTCTGAGCAACTTAATGACATCTAGAGTTGTGCTTTGGATCATAATTCTGATGCCTCTGTCAAGAATGGAGGGAAGTAAGAATAGTTAAAAGGACTTTGCAAGAATAGTTAATACTGGAAATAAGGGAACCTCAATCAAATCTGTGGCAGTGAAAAAGGAAGAAACACATATAGTCAATTAAAGAGGTGGCATCAGAGAACATATGGAGAGTTGCAAAGAGTCAGTGATGCAGGCCTGGGTCTCCTGGAGGAAGGGCACACACTTAATGAGAAGCCAGTCTTCACAGTATGCAGGATGAGGAAGGGTAGAAGGTGACTGGCCTGTCTTTAGTGGTGCGTGCATCAAGGGTTATAAAAGGTTATTAACAGAATTGTGTCTGGGAAAGACAATAAATTTTGTATTAATTGGATTAGTGTTTATCCAAAGGTGTGTACCGGGTAGGCACTGGGAATACTATAGGTTGTACATTAAAATCAGTCTTATTATCTTTATGGCAATACATATTGTATCACATGTATAATACATAAGCAGTTTTATCAAGGAAAAGATGGCCTCCATTGACTTGATTATCCATTTTTGTTTTAGAGTTTTATCTTGATCCATCGTGTAACCCTTGAGGTAAAATGAAACTGAGCCCTTATTTCAGCACACAGAAGACTATAAAATATTTCATCCCCTTTCATAACCACAACTATTCCACCCCTATGACCCTTTCAGATCTCCTCACCCAGGCACTGTTGTGTCACATGTATGTATTAGAATGTCGTTATATTTTCTGATTGTTGGCTCTAGAGCTGGTTTGAAGAAGCCTTACTAACTGATAGGAGACACCGGTTCTGGTCTTACTCGCTGGATTTGTGATCTAGCACTTCATGACTTAGATCTTAGTGTTCTTTTCTGTAGACTGATAGAGTTGGGCTAGATGGTTCCTAGGGTCTCTCCCACTTATAAGATGCTCTTGGTGGCATTCCTGCCCTCTGCCTAAATCTCTAGTATTTAGTATCTACCCAAGGATGAACAGCATTTCAAAATGTTTGCAATTAAAGTCACTGACTGTATTGGAGGCCACACAAAGTCCTTGGTGACCAGATTTGGTGGGGATGTAAGGGTGGACAGACACTCACAGGAGACAAGGAAAAAGAGGAGCCCTGGGGGCATGGCATCCCACCAGCTCTTCTACCTGCAGACAACCACTCCATCAGCATTTGTCTCTCTAGCTCAGAATCCAGCAAAAGGCATCGAGTAGAAGTCTGTGCATGTTGATCTGTCTGCTTTGTAGAATTTTAAAGTCTTGGAAATTGCATGTAGGCAGGAAAGGTGTGATATAATTTATGGATGCAGTTCTTCTAAATTCATGAGCAGAAAGCATGTCTGTGTGCAGAGAAGCATAGGAAGAAAAGTCACCAAGGGACAAAAAAAGCTAGAGGAGCTGCTGACAAGAAGTGGAGTTACTTTTCTTGCCTCCCAGGGTAATAAAACTGCCCATTGATGGATCCTTGTCTAGACCAGACTTTTGTCAGTAGTCCTTAATTCAATCTACATGATTACTGACACAAATTTTGCATTTTGTTGTTGTGGGTGAAGTCTATGAATGAGGTTAAGAGTAAAGTAACCAGTTACAGGAAACAAGAATGCAATAATCACATTTCACGAGAGGCAACATTTGATGAAATTATATAGTTTGAATTCACTATTGAAAGAAAAGTATCACTATAAAACTTTTAATTTGAGTGTATCTTTTAGAAAAATTAGTGACCAAGAAATACAAGTTAGTAAGTAGTACTGCATGTGCTCTCTTTTTTTTAGTTCTCCTTGTTTAAAATCCCCAAAATAAAAATAAATGGGAGTTTTCTGATTTATTTTTAGATGAAAATGTGATACAGTTGTTTGACAACTAGCAGAAACTTGACCCTCCTTTGCTCTGGTAATATAACAAAATAACCTCCTTGCTCCTGAATCTGGGCTCTTGGCTCCCTTGAGCAAGATGAATTTTAAAGGCCTTGGTCCTTGAAAAGTTTGAAAATCAAAACTAAAGCCCTGATTTAAGCAGGGCTTTCTTCAGGAGGTCACTTTTTAAAAGCCCTTCAGGTAGCTTTGTTGAGGGTGGGAGAATAAATAAAGAGGAGGTGTTAGGGGCAAACAAAGCCATCTTAGATTTTTTTTTTTTCAACTTCTTTTTGAAAGGCTCTCGCTATGTTGCCCAGGCTGGAGTGCAGTGGCTGTTCAGAGACACAATCATAGCACACTGCAGCCTTGAACTCCTGACTTCAAGTAATCCTCCCTCCTCAGCCTTACTAGTAGCTGGGACTACAGAAGTGCACATATACATACAAAAAAAGATGCCTCAAAACAATTCTGTATTTTAAAACAACATTGGTAGTAATGTAAATTGGTACAGTCATTATGAAAAACAACATGGAGGTCGTTGAAAAATTAAAAGTAGAACTATCACCTTGTGTCCAAAGGAAGGAAATCAGTATGTCGAAGAGCTATCTGCTCTTCATGGTCCTTGTAGCACTCTTCACAATTACCAAGATATGCAATCAACCTGAGCGCCCATCAACTTATGAATGAATTGAAAAACATGGGGTGCCTGGCCTTAGCAAGAGTGAGACCCCATCTCCACAAAAAATAGAAAAATTAGCTGGGCCTGGTGATGTGAGCCCTTAGCCTTAGCCACTCAGGAGGCAGGAGGATCACTTGAGCCCCGGAGTTTGGGGTTGCCGTGAACTGTGATTGTGCTACTGCACTCTACCAGGGTGACAAAATGAGATCCCACCTCAAAAAAAGAAAAGAAAAGAAAGAAGTGTGTGTGTGTAATAGAATAAATATTATTCAGCCTTTGGAAAGAAAGAAATCCTGGATTTGTGACAACATGGATGAACCTGGAGGACATTGTGCTAAATGAAATAAACCAGGCACAGAAAGACAGACGCTGCGTGATCTCACTTGTGGACGGCACAAGTTCAACTAAAAAAAGTTGAACTCCAGCAGAAGTAAAGAGTAGAATGGTGGCTACTAGAGACTGGGGTGGCAGGGTAGGAATGGGGAGATGTTGGTGCAAAGGTGCAAAGTTTCAGTTATGCAGGATAAATAAATTCTGGGGATTTAATGCACATGGTAACTAGTCAGCAATACGGTACTATATCCTTATAGTGGCTCACGCCTGTAATCCCAGCACTCTGGGAGTCCGAGGTAGGTGAAGCTCCTGAGCTCACAGGTTCAGAACCAGCCTGAGCCAGAGCAAGGCCTCGTCTCTAAAAATAGCTAGGCGGTGGCTCAGTGCCTATAGCTCAGTGGTTAGGGCGCCAGCCACATGCACCGGGGCTGGTGGGTTAAAACCCGGCCCTGCCCTGCTCAGCAACAATGACAACAATAACAAAAAAATAGCCATTTGTTGTGGTGGCCCCTTGTAGTCCCAGCTACTTGGGAGACTGAAGCAAGAAAATTGCTTAAGCCCAGGAGTTTGAGGTTCCTGTGAGCTATGATGCCACGGCACTCTACCAAGGGTGACAAAGTGAGACTCTGTCTCAAAAAAAATAAAGAAAAAAAATTGCTGCAAGTAGATACTTTTCTTAAATTTCAGATTGATAAGAGGGTACAACAATTAGGTTACAGTGTTTGCGTTTGTTAGGTAAGGTCCCTGTTGTAGTTGTGCCCCCACGCAGGAGATGTGCCATATACTTTACACTGCCCATTAGGTGGCAGCACACCAATCTCCATCGCCCCCCCTTTGCCCTCTCCCCTCCCTCCTCACCCCAGCTTGAATTAAATTGAGTTTTTCTCTTATGGGGGCATATGTTAGTTCATCTACTGGCTTTATATCAGGATTGAGTACGTTGGATGCTTGTTTTTCCATTCTTATGATATTTGACTAAAGAGAATGTTCTCCAACTCTATCCAGGTTAATACAAAAGATGTGAAGTCTCCATCTTTTTTTTTTTTTTTTTTTTTGAGACAGAGTCTCACTATGTTGCCTTCGGTAGAGTGCTGTGGCATCACAGCTCACAGCAACCTCAAACTCCGGACATAAGCGATTCTCCTGCCTCAGCCTCCTAAGTAGCAGGGAGTATAGGTGCTGCCACAATGCCTGGCTGTTTTTTGGTTGCAGTTGCCATTGTTGTTTAGCAGGCCCAGGCTGGTCTCGAACCCGCTAACCTTGGTGTATGTGGCCACCGCCCTACCCGCTGAGCTATGGGTGCCACCCAAAATCTCCATCTTTATATGACTGATCTATTCCATGGTATACTATACCACAGTTTATTAATCTACTCATGGGTTGATGGGCACTTGTGTTGTTTCCACACCTTGGCAATCATAAATTGAGCCTGCAAGTAGATCTTAATACCAAAAAATGGTGATTTTGTGAGGTGATGGATATTTCAATTAGCTTGATAATCATCTCACAATGTATACGTATATCAAAACATGCTGTACAGCTCAAATATATACAGTTTTAATTTGTCAAATGAACTTCCAAAAAGCTAGAAAAAATAAAATAGTAAGGATCACAAAAATAAAATAAAAGTTAAAAAACCAATAACAAGCAAAAGAAGAAAAAAACCCAAAAACCTAGAAAAGCCAAAGCATTGAGAATAACTATTGGGTAAAGGAAGAACTATTTTTCCTAAGAAAGGAGCGACCCCAATATTTGATGTGACGGGTTTATGATTTTACCAGAGAAGCAGAAGGCGGCAAGGAATGGAGGGCCCATTAACAAGATATTGCAGAAGTATCTTCAGCTTGCTGAATATTAAGCTGGCTGTGTATTGTTTGCTGAATGTATTTTTATTGCTTAAATCTTTTCCACATATGTTATTTATTTATAACTTTAAAGATAATTTAATATGTAAAACCTTCTCTGCTGAAATGTGGGTATTAATTTCCAAGCATCATTTATTGCACTTATGGCTGATGGATTGTTATGAGTCAGAACTAATAAACTTGTAAGGATTAATAGAATATCGGTCGGAAAAAAAAAAAAAGAGGTGTCTTATGGTTGCCATGTAACTGCATCTGCCTGGAAGGCTGAATTACATGAGACGTCTGCTGTGCTCCGTGCCTGGCTGAGGAAGGGGGGTGATGGGCAAAAAGGGGGGCAGTAAAACGGATGATTAATACCTTCTAATTGAGTGACTATTGGCAGCAGTGCGTTGCCCAGGACATTAAGTGGCTGGCAAAGCAGAGATCTTTTGCTAAACATGGTTACACTCTCACGGAATTGCCTGGCCTATAGACCGAGCCAGGTGATGCTAAGGAAACCTGGCTTTGTTGAAACAAACCAGGCGCAAGATTCAACAAGCAGAAAATTATTATATGCCTCAGGGTTTATTTTCTCTCCGCAGAAAGAGAATCTTGCTCTCCTTGTATGTTATAAGGTGTTGTTAGGGCAAAGGGGGTTAGAAAAACCTCAGCAGCCCCCCCAGATTTCCATGACATTTGGGGAAGAATGCCTTAGGAGTTGAGTTTGGTTTTCCCCCACGCCCTTTGAAAGCTGACATCCCTTTGCTACCTGTGCTTGTAAAGTCAGGGCTGGAGACAGCCACATGGTTCATACTTGTCTTGTGATGGAGGCAGACTGGGAGAGCTGGAGAGCCCTGCTGACTTCCTCGCCTCTTTCTGGGAGTGACGGCACAGAGGGAAGGCGAGGACATCTGCTTTCTGATTAATGGAGGATGACATCACTGCCGCCCGAAAGCTGACAAGCCCGGCTCGTGGCTGTTTTTCCTATGTGTTCGTCTGTATTTCCAGTCGAGAGAAGACAATTGCCACATACGTTTCCATGAAGCCTCCCATTTTCTTCTCCTCAACACACACTCGTCTTCACAGCCACCCTCGTGCACGTTCTCACACACACAGTATTCACACACTCACGAGCTCAGTCTCATACACACACTCACTGTCACATGCTCACATGTTCACGTGCATTCACTGACACTCATTCACACTCACAGATATATATATACACACACGAGTCTATTCACCCGTACTCACCACTCACTGTAACACACACGTGCATATTCACACATGTACACACACACAGACTCACAGTCGCATGCTCACTGGCACACTCCTATTCACATACACTCAATCATGCACACACACACGCGCGTGTACACTCACAGACACACACATGTTCACACATGCACACACCAGTACTCTCTCCTCGGATCCCCACCGCCCTGCTGGGCTCACTCCTCCTTTCCAAACAATGCCCCAGGCTGACCTCAGGAAGGAGAAGGGTGCTCTGGGTTAAGAGCTGCCTGTTACTATAATCATTTATTAGACCTGAAGTTTGATCGGCCAAATTGGATTAAATAAATATTTAGCAGGCAGAAGCTGTCCTGACTGTGAACATCAAAGGAGCGTGGCAGACTCCACCACATTCCTGGCATCAGGCCCACGCAGGGCAGCCGCCAGCTTTTCTCACTACCAGGGTGTAGGTCTTTTTAAGGATCCCAGAAAAAGGCCCTTTTGTAGTTCTTTTTTGGTGAAAATATAGAAATACTTAAGCAAATTCATGATTATTAGAAGGAAAGCTTTTTGGTGTAAATACATTTATTGAGTGTTGGGTGTCTCGCCATCCAGCCTGTCATGCAGTCCCCAGGGCCCCTTCCCTGGCTTCTCGTAGGAAGATGGTTTTGGGGTGTCTTAGTCTCTGGTGGTAAATTACAGGGTAAGCAAGAGAGAGACATTCAGTTTACCTCAAAGGACAAAGATGTCCACTCCAAGAATGCTTACAGGCTGGGCCAGGAAGAGAAGCTCGAGGGACAGACCAGTCCAGGAGGTCACATGTGCTCAGCCTGTCCTCTGTCTCTCTGTCTGCAGGCGTCCCTCTCTTCTCCCCCCACCCCCTTCCTTCTTTTTTCTTTCTTTCTCCACATCTCCGTCTCCTCATAGCTATTTCTTGGTTTCTTGGCTCCCAAATGTGGCTTGCCCCTACCACTTGCCCCCCTTCTACGTCACTGTCTTTTGGGGTCTGCTGTCATTGCTAACTGTGTCTGTTTCTTTGTGTCCCAAATAAGCTGACCAAACAAGCTCACTTTTCAGCCAACCTAGACACAGCGGGCTTTCCCTGGGTCTGGATGTTTCTCCCTGGTCCAATCAGTTCCGACCAAAACGGAGGCAGTCTCAGATACAAAACTTGTGGCATTTGGTCATTGCCCTTCAAATGGAGATAAGGGAGAGCAACCCTGCTGGTGAAAGACTGTGAAACCAGTTCTCTGAATATCTTACTGTCTTTTCAGTCGTTTGTCCATCAGGGGAACCCACCAAAGGGGACTTTTGGTGATATTTTTCTAGAAATAAAGATTACTAATGAATTATACTTATTTGGAATTTGAGCTTTTTATTGATTTTTGGGGGGGGCTAGCAAAGACTTGGTTTAAAGACAGTATCTATTAGTATTAAGATAAATGGTCTGTGAGGGGGTATTTAAAACTCTTAACAAGCTGTTTTCTGCTCCCCTCAAGCACTTTAGAAGCACTCATTTATATGTAAACAATCAATATGCTAATTAAAAATAAGCCTTATCTAGTTATAAAAGCACTTAACTGTCTCCAAGTCACTGTTAACTAAGCAGCACTTTGTTAACCTTTGTTTGAGGTACTGTGTCATCTTGAGATCCACGAGGCTTTATTTCTTTTGAAGCTTTTTGTAATTTTTTTTCCCCGCATGATGACATCCCTCCATTTCCAGTTAATCTGAATTAGAAGATTCAAAAAATTGTAAGATAGCCTCCAAAAGTCAAGATAACAAATTTTACAAGCCAGCGAGGAGCCAATATATAAGTTAAGAAATGAAAATCTGGAAATAGGAGAAATTTAGTGTCCCTGTGTGTGAGACATTAGAATTGAATACCTTTTATTTACGTGACCTTTTTTTGGAACATAATTTGGGAAGAGAAAGGCAGCCAAAGACACTATTCAAAGTATTATGAAAACCAGGAAATTATTTCTAAAGCACTTTAACAAAGTTCTTTTGACACTCCAGAAAGTCATTCCGGAAAGGGCGTTACTGAAGGAGATTGCTGGGGTTTGTTGAGCCTGATGGGGAGTGTTAGACAGAAGGACAGGGGGTCCTGAGGAGGAGAATGCCTCCCATCTTACCTTTTGTAGAACTAGGCTCTTGCCTGTACTCCTAGCATTTTGGGAGGCTGAGGTCAGTGGATCACTTGAGCTCAGGAGTTTGACACCAGCCTGAGCAAGAAGAGTAAGACCCTATCTCTATCAAAAATAGAAAAACTAGCTGGGCATTGTGGTGGGTGCCTATAGTCCCAGCTACTTGGGAACCTGAGGCAGGAGGATTGCTTGAACAATAAACTCATGGTTTGATTGACAGATAGATGAAGAAATATGGATGTATGTATACAATTTGTTAGTACACATACATATATTAACAAGCACTATCTGCTGAGAAGACCCAGGAATATGACAACCCACTAGCCATAAGCTCGCTCAGCACCCAAACCTTGTTTCTCAATGCCTTTCTCCAATAAAAGGAACCAAGCCACACTGGAGATGCACTTGGTTCCCATGGTCAGGCAGGGCAAACAAAAAATGAACATCTTCTATGCCAGTGAATAAGAACTTGCTCCCCAAAAGGACATAGGATTGTCAAATGAACTTAAGAGTCAACATAAATGTGTTCCCAGTGGCCAAAGCCAAAAGAATTTGAGCAGCAAAATAATGATGGCTATGGTTTTTTAATCCATAAATTAAAATAATATCCGGAAGTCCATAATGATATAAACGTATAATTTCAAAAATAAATGAGGGAAAAGATAACTCTTTGTTAAGTAGATTTCCAAATCATACAAATAGAAATGAAATAGAAAAAAGAATCACCACTAGGCAAATACCACGTTAATAATTGTTGCAGACAAGATCCTCAGATGGATGCTAAAATGAGTGGGCCATGTTTTGAGGAGAAACAGGAGTTGTGTAGTCTCAGCAATCTCCCTGAAGATACTTATTTACGACAAAGGGGGAAATAGTAACTTTACAGTGGAAAAAGCAGCATGGGCCAACGTGATTAGTGATCAAGGGGAAATATCCCCAGTCATAAGACACATTGACCCCACGAACCCTGTGATACGATGCAGTGAGAAGGAAACATCATTTTTGTAATACGTGCATATTCTTACTAAAAATGCACAACTTCATTTCAGTCATGAAAAAACACTGGACAAACCAAAATTAAAGGATATGCTACAAAATCATTTTGCTCAGTTCCCTTCAAAAATGGTGAGGCCAATAAAGGCAAAGAAAGATGGAGTTATTAATACAGACCGAAAGAGACCATAGAGAAAAATAACGACCAAATACAAAACGGGATCATCCCGGACGGGATCCCGAGACAAAAATGACAATTGTGGAAGAGATGGTGATGTTCTAATGAGGTCTGTAGTGTAATTAATAATATCATATGAATGCTAATCTCCTGTTCTTGATAATTATACTGTGGTTATGTAAGACATTAGCATGAAGGGAAGTAGCATAAAGGGTAAGAAGAGCTTTGTACTCTTTTTCAATTTGCTATGAGTTAAAAAAGTAGTTCAAAATTAAAAAAATAACAAAGGGAGGCTTTTAGTAATAACATTATAGGCATTTCTTTAAGCAAAGAGGATTCATGGCTCAGTGCCCATAGCTCAGTGGTTAGGGCACCGGCCACATACAACAGGGCTGGCGGCCCGAGCCTGCTTAAAAAAACAACAATGACAACCACTATGACAACAACAACAACAAAAATATCCAGGCCTGTATCGGGCACGTGTAGTCCCAGCTACTTGGGAGGCTGAGGCAAGAGAATCACTTGAGCCCAAGAGGTTGCTGTGAGCTGTGATGCCATAGCACTCTACCAAGGGTGACATAATGAGACTCTGTCTCAAAAAAAAAAAAAAAAGATTCAAACTACCTTTAAAGAAAGTCAAATTTTCTTTTATTCTTTCTACCCACCACTCCTTTCTATGTCTTACTGCTTCCTGTGTCTTCTTGTTTCCACTTGTTTGGGGGTACATGGGTCTGACAGCCTGTGCACAAAGCCTTTCCTCCAGGTAAACAAACAAACAAACCAGAGCATATGTTTTCTCAGTACGTGGATGTTTAGTTTTGACTTGAACCCACTCTGTCCGAATCCTCTCCTGAGAGCACAGTGCAGCCAGCAGCATGTCCTCCTTCCCCTGGATCTTCCCGGGAAGTTCTTTGAATGGGACCAGGGGCTGCCCTCACTGCGTCTGTGACATGCCCTGCTCTTTCTTCTTCCTTAGAACGGGATCTTGCCAGGTGCTCAGGAGGAGCAGTCCCAGGACATCTGGACGGATGTACACAGTACTAGTCGCTGCCTTTGCTTTCTATGCATTGGCCTTTCCACAGAACCAGTCAGCATACTTTTCTAAAAAATATTTTATTTTGGAAATGTTGAAACATACAGAAAAATAGAGAGAGTTTAGTAAAGCCCTCGCCAGTTCAATCTTAACCAGACAGGTACGCTTTCCAAGGAAAGGCAATTGTGAGCGCCTAAAAGTAGATGTCGTCGGTGGTGAGGATGAAGGTGACAGCACTGGCTGCAGCTCTTATCATCCTTTCATACTTACTTTTATACTCTCGGGTTTGGACGGCACCCTATTTTTTTGCCACTTTGTCTTATCAAGAGTGCAGGGACCCACAAGAAGATCCTTTCACACCGCTTTGCACAATTCAGATTGAGGTCATTTGGGGGGATAGTTAATGAAAACAAGGACCTCTTTAAATGTTTTTCTTACTGGCCTACAGGTTTAATTATGCTTTTATTGTAACCTCAAAATCACTTTTAAGGCCTAATTCTCCAAAGGCAGTTAAAGTCATGTTTCTCTGATTAGGCATCTGTGTTGCTAAATGCGGGAGTTGGGGGAGAAAAACTTAATGGCTGATCCCCAAAGCAGGGCCCCTCCGGTTGTTAATCTGGGTTTTTCCATTATCAGTAACTCAGATTTAGTAATGTCAGGTTTTACTCCTAACAAAGCATTTCAGTAAATTTTGGTCACAGTAAGTGTGCTGTCCATGGATAACTGAAATGAGATCAAGGTAACTCTTCCCAGAGAAAGTAGTAGGGGAATAATAAGATGCTAGTTTCCTAAGGGGAAGAAAGAGATTTTTACATCTGCGTCCAAGTAGGATATCAAAGTGTGAACCCACACCTCCGGGAGAAGTAGTAGTTGGGAATGAAGCAATGGAAAACTTGGCTTCTTATTCGATGTAACTTGCCAGATGATGAAAGTACACTTTAGTACGCTTGACTTCAATGATTTCAATAATCATCTAACAATTTTATAATAGGATGTGATTTTTATTTCATATTGGTAACAAGGATAGAATGTCATTTCTTGATTCAAGACAATAGAATACAAGGAGATAACAGAATAACAATAACATGGAGAGAATTTTATGTGTTACAAATTAGAAAAAAAGAATGCCTTACTTTCTTGGCATTATTATTATTAATACTGCTTAATATTTTTATTCAGTATCGTCTGATCTTTTTTCTAAATGTATTTATCTTCATTCATTCTTTTCTGGGTTTTTGTTTCTAGTCCTTGTCTTAAACACTGTTATTGTTATTAAATTTTAAGCCTTTTAAATTCTGTGAAGGCGAAAAGTGGAAACCTCCTAAACACTTGTATATGTAAAAATAAAAAAAGAAAAAAAAACATTTTTAATTTCTCATTTTCTTCTATAGGTAAGTTTTTTCTCCGGTTTTCACTACTCCATTTTCAAGACCTTGACAGATAGCATGCTCTAACTAAATATTTGGAGGAGAAAGTAAATAAATAAGTGAAGAGAAAAAAAATCAAGAATCAAGTAAGGCTGAGGGATACTAAAGATCATCCTGTCTAAATCTCTTATTCTAGGTTTGGAACACTAGAACAATGTACATAAAACAACAAAGTGAATATTCAGTGTGTATCTAGAATCCTGGTTTGGTGGCACTCAGGTTGTCACCACTTCTATTAGCCAACACTGCCTCCCAAAGTCACAAATATTGTGATATAAGTACCAAAGTGTAACAAATAAATCATACAACTGCCATAAAAAGAGAATTAAGAAACTCATAAATTTATGCATTATGCTTTCAAAACATGGCCTGCCTGGGAAGCCCCTTAAATCCCAGTGCATCTGTAATATATACTTCTCCTTATTTTTTCAGCTCTCACATTTATCTTTCTCCAAACTCAGAAATTGTTCATTTTGTAAAAACTTAAAAATATAGCAATTAAAAAATTTTTAAAAAATAGTAAAAATATAGTATGAGTATATAATATTAAGATAATTATCACGGTAAAATTAAGAAAAAAAGCATATAGGGAGATAAGAAAATGTCTGGGAATGAATATGTGACCAGCTTTAAGTGACATCAATAAAAAACTGAAAGAGTGGTTTATAAAACATTTTTGATATTTTTGGTAATTTTTCATAAAAAGAATAAATGCAATGTTAGTTTTTATTACTACAACTTAACTTTCCCAAATATTTTAGATAATATTTTTCTCATATGTCTCTATAAAAAGCAGGCAATTAAACTCAGCAAAATATGTATTAGTCACGTTAATACTTGAACATTGATAAATCTTCCTTATTTTATTCTAATTGTTTTGAGGTTTGAATTGCCAAGAATTAGTTGTTTTTAACATAGCGGGTAGCAGGTTTAGATTTGGATTGACGACCACATTCTTTTCTTTCCTCTAATCACAATCTCAGTCCCTTTCCATCTAGTCAATTTCAAGTGTTTAACACGTACTTTATGAACCTGTAAAACAACTTAACGGCCAAGGGTGGTAAAACTGTGAGGTTGAAATGTGATATGCGTTATAATGTTTGTAAAATATAGTTAAAGATTAATCTAGCAGCCTAGGATGTCTTTTTTAGAAAAAAAAAGTCTAACAGTCTAAAAGTCTTCATCTAACAGTGAAGTAAACATGCTCACAATTTGAGGCAGGAACTTTTTTAATTTTAACTTTTTTTTTTTTTTTTATTACAGCAGCTATTTACAAAAGGGCTCTTCATTCTGCCTTCCCTTTTACATTATATGCGGTATGCATCAGGATGATCTCCCAGGGGGGATTTTCAGGATTATTCCTTCTTTGAATAATGGCTTGTATTCTGGCTTCAAAGAAATGCAGTAGGAGTGGGAAGAAAAACATTTTCATTTCCAAAGAAATGTTCTGAACTTTCCAGGGGACACAGAGAAAAGATTCTCTTGAACTGAGGAACACCTGACAGTCACTTAAGTGGCTCCGTGCGTTCACAGTAAAAAATGATTTTCCCTCCTCCCCATATCCTAGTTTTATGTATGAGAGCAACTCGGTACTCAAATAATGCATAATCTTACTTATAGTACAGGGAATTCGCTAATGGGGAAAGCAAAGAAAAAGTGAGACAATGTCATCCACAGGAAAAGCAAAGCGCTCCCTTGTGGTAAGATCAGGTTTCATTCAGCCTGATCTGAACAGAAAAGACTTTCCACCCTTTCTTGCAAAAAGACAGTTTTGCTTTTCAATAGGAGCTGCAGAAGAAATGTCATTTTGATTGAAAGCAAATATGTTTTGATCGGCATTAAATTCAGGGCACCACTCTTCTGCTACTCACTTTTCATGAATCTGGCAACATCTTTTCGGCCAAAGAAAAGTATGTTCCATTCAATAAAAAGCAAACGGTTTAAGCATGCAACCACAATGCACTTAAGTCAGCTTCATAAGTAAAACTCCTTTGTTTTCACTGAAGAGTTTGTGAAAATTTTAAAATTTGAATGTAATTGCATAACTATATAATATACTGTCATCCTATGCATAAATCTTGAAGTTAGATGAGGTAAAGATTATAGAGCTATTAGAATTTTCACATATAAATAATGGATATTAAATCCAATTAGTTAGATAGTGATTTGGGGATGGAATCTAAAATGTTTAACAATTCTTATCATGATCCTCAATATTTTTATTAAATTTTATTAAATAAATTTTTATTTTATTAAATATTTGTATTGATCCTCAATGTTATTATTAAATCTCAGGGGTAACAGACGACATCTTTACCAAAAGCCTTTCTTTTTGTTTTAATCATAGGATACTTTTCTATTCTTAGGAGCTTTTTTTTCTAACTAAACATATAAGTGATTCTTTTAAAATGTACCCACTGGTTCTCTGATTTCATATCCCTCCTTAGCATCCAGATATTTAAATTTTCTCTAAGTCATCAAGAACTTGTAAATCCGTTCAGTCATTTATTCATTGTATTTAACAATCAGTTTAACAGCTCATTGGGAATGCACAACCTGTCAAATCCTGTTTTGGGTGTGGGAAATTCAGCACAAATAAAGCTGATGCAGAAACATTGTAGAGAATTTAAGAAAGGATGTGTCACGATTCAGTTAGTATATAAAAGATGATTCTGGCTACTACAAAGATTGATGTGAGAAGAAACAAAAAACCTGCAAGAAGACCAGAAAAAAGCATATTTTCCTCATTAGGGTAGACATGACAGAGTTCTAACCTAGTGATGGTGAAGCGAAGAACAAGTGAATGGTCAGCATGAACCTAACATAACTGGACAGGGAGAAAGAAGCAGGTGGAATTTGTCTATCAGGATTTACAGCATTTTATTTACTAAGATAAGTTAACCAGAGAGGAAGCTAGTTGTAGAGAAATGAGTTCAATTTTAGATGTGTTGAGTTGTTGTTACTGTTTGGCAAAAGGAAAGAATTGGTTAAAAAAAAAAAATTAGACTTGGGACTAAATGTGGAACCCCCGTTTCCTATGCCTAGGTCAGTTTCTTGTGAATTTCCTAGGCCTGAATTCCATGGATGGACTGTGTTCATTCATTGATGCACTCATTCACCTTGCCCCCGGCGGAAGGGACTGCATTCATTCATTTCCTGGCCAAGGAACCCATACACCTATATATACCCTGAGGCTAGAGGCCTAAAGGAGGAGACGGGGAAAGACCAGGAGAGGAACGGAGAGAGCTTCTCTCTCCCCACTTGAAATCTCTCCCTCTACCAGGAGCTTTGGTGTTTTCTGTATTCTTTTCTGTAAATCAATTCTGTCTTATCACGGACGGGTTGGGGGGGGCGGAAATAATGTAATGAAGAATAATAAAATACATGTATTTAAAAACAAACAAACAAAAAAAAAGAATTGGGCTATATACTTAGTAAAGCATCACAAGAATGGAGAAGCATGAATCCCATGTACTCAATTTTGATATGAGGACAATTAATGACAATTAATGACACAGTGGGGGTCGGAAGGGGAGAGCAGAGAGAGAAAGAAT
>CAUYRH010026923.1:0-28424 GCA_963574655.1 Perodicticus potto
GCGCCTGTAGTCCCAGCTACTTGGGAGGCGGAGGCAAGAGATTCGCTTGAGCCCAGGAATTGGAGGTTGCTGTGAGCTGTGATGCCACGGCACTCTACCCAGGGTGACAGCTTGAGGCTCTGTCTCAAAAAAAAAAAAAAAGAAGTCTCTGGGATACAGAAGTTACCCCACATCTGTGTTCAACAAAGCCAAGCCTAGAGCCAAGGATGCACATTATGTGAGCAAGAAAGTTTGTTGGGCATTGAGGAAAGGCAGTTAGTGAGGATGAGGCAGGATGTACATATTGTGAAGGGCCTTGGAGTCCAGTGGGCATAATGGAGGCTTACCGCCACTTGAAGAGACTGTCCTAATAATTCAGGTGACATGTACAAAGGACTTGGCTAGAACAAGGACAATGGGTGAGAATGAAAAGAGTGAGCTTTGAGAAAGACTCAAGGCGAGTGACTGATTCAGTGTGGGGAGTAGAGGGAAAGTGGAAACCCCTAGCCTGCTGTGCAAAGAGAAGGAAGAGCTTGAGGCTACTGGTTGGGTAATCTGGGTCTTACACTTAACATGGCTAGTGACTGGTATTATAATGTTAGGCAAGTTCCTTCCCCCTTCTGGGCCTCAGTTTCCTTGTGAAATGGGGTTGGAAATGGGAGTAAAAGGATAGGCTGTAAGGACTCCTCCTCAAGAGTCCATACAGGGGGCCAGGCACAGTGGCTCATGCCTATAATTGCAGCAATTGGGAGGCTAAGGCGGGTGGATTGCCTGAGCTCATAGGTTTGAGACCAGTCTGAGCAAGAGCAAGACCCCTGTCTCTAAAAAATTAGCCAGGCATTATGGCGGGTGCCTGTAGTCCCAGCTACTTGGGAGGCTGAGGTAAGAGAATTGCTTCAGCCCAAGAGTTTGAGGTTGCTGTGAGCTGTGAAAGTGAGACTCTGTCTCAAAAAAAAAAAAAGTCCATGCAGGGGAAGCTTGCCATTAAGAAGAGAGGTCAGGTGAGAAGAATTGATTTGGGAAGGGCAGTGAGTACCCCAGGTGGAGTTTGGGGACTAGAATGTGGGTGGTAGATCAGTCGATGGAACCATGGAGGGAAAAAGGTAAGGAGGAAGAAAGGGCAGGAGATGAGAACTATGGGTTCATTAGGAATCTCAGCCCTCACAGACATTGAGGTCAAAGTTCATCCTCCCTGTGGTGAAGATCAAGTTTTCAGAGAGTCCCTGATGTCTGAATTCCCATTTTGGATACCTGCTCTATTTCTTAAGGGGCTGTGCTCCAGCTGAAGGCATAACAGATACTGTGTCAATGTGAGATGAAGCAGAGTGGTAGAGCTGAAATACTAGTCTGGAAGTTGAGTCTCTGGTTCCCACTTAGTCCTTTCCTATCTGTGGATCAGACTCCTCTCCTGTATAAGAGGATAACATAGCAATCCTAGGTCTGTTAGGAGGATCAAATATGATGATAAAATGTGCCCTGTCACCTAGTAAGGTTCTGAGTGTCTGTGGAATGCAAAAGCCCGATCATTTCATGGTGATCCAGGCAGCAAGTGGTATGCTATAGATGAAGTTACTTAGGGAGGATTTGCAACTAGAATGGTTGCTCAGCACCTGTATCTCAGCGGCTAGGGGGCCAGCCACATACACGGAGGCTGGCGGGTTCTAATCCAGCCCAGGCCTTCTGAGTAACGATGACCAACTACAACAATAAAACATAGCCAAGCATTGTGGCCAGTGCCTGTAGTCCCAGCTATTTGGGAGGCTGAGGCAAGAGAATCACTTAAGCCCAAGAGTTTGAGGTTACTGTGAGCTGTGATGCAATGACACTCTACCAAGGGTGACATGGTGAGACTCTCTCTCTCAAAAAAAAAAAAAAAAAAAAAAATATAGAATGGTTACCTCCACTCAGAGAACCTCAGACTTCACTGATACTCCCCACCCTCTTAAGTGCCACCCTGGTGGGAAATCCCTTATGAACATTCCCCATACTGAGCCCCTTTGAGAATAGTCACTCAGTTTCACCTCTGAGTCCTTAGAGCACACTGCAGTTAGGCACAGGAAGCACTTTGGAAGAGAAAGTGATTGCTTCTGACTTAGTACATTGACACTGCTTAGCTCAGTTAGTCCCAAACCCTTTGGGAAAGTGACTATTTGATTTTGTGATACTGTCCCTCTAACAGCACTGAGGATTGCATCCCTCCTGCCTACCCCCTCTAAATTACTAGTAAGGATAAAACTTAATGGATCAAGGGCCCACCTTGGAGAAATTACATTGGAAGGACAAGTTCTGGTCCTTAGGAGGTTTCTTTTGTGTGAAACATCTGGTAGATTTTGTGAGTTAGAGATTATCCTTATTTACCGGTGAGCAAAGTGAGGCTCAGTGTAGTAGAATGATTTGCTCAACTAAAATAGCCATGGCAAGCCTATCTAGGTCTACAGCAGGAGTTTGGTCCAATACTACACTTGGGCTGGTGATTTAGGCTGAGGCCTCTGGAGAAAAACAACCTGTCTCTCCTCTTGCTACAGATTCCTTACCTCCCTAACTCAAAGATCAATTTGTCCTAGATAGTTCTTAATGATTTCTGGCCCCTTCCGGAAAATTATCCTCAAAGAAGTAAGATTTGTCTCTCAAACACATACATACACAAGTCCTCAACTCATAACACATATACTCAAAACCGTCACACCTCTGACACCCTCAGTCTCATAGGCATCTCACACACACAACACTCCCTCATTCACAAAAAAGGACTCATTCACAATTTTTCCAGGTGCTTAAGGTAGGTGTAACTGATACCTTGCACTTCAGGGACTGTGCCAAAAAGATGGGTGCTAACACCTTTTTGACAGAACCTCTGAGAATACAGAAGAGGACCAGGATAGCTCAGCAATATCCAGATGAGGGGAACACGAGACTAGGTCCCCACTCACAACCCAAAGCATACTCTAGGTTTGAGAAACACTCAAGCAATTGATCAGATTCCCAGTTTAGCAATTTCCTAGCAGGATGATTTTGGTAAGTATTTATCTTTTTAGTTTCCTTATCTATAAACTAAGAATACCTACTTCAGTGGGCTGTTGAGATTTAAAATTAAGTATGCCTAACACTCACTCAGAGGTCTCAGACCTTTTCTTCCTTAATCTCATCCCAATCCCTTTCTTCTCCAGGCCACTCAAATACAAAGTTCCTGAAGTTGCAGTTTGAGAGATGAGCCCCCAGTAGGCCTGAAGGACCAAAAAATCCCACTGTGTGAAAAAACTCCATTTCTCTGGCAACCAGCTTTAGGTTGTATAAATACCACTTCTGATTCCTGGGTGGATCTGGAGGCTCAGAGACTGCTACTCACTACCTTGAAATGTTTCCTCTAGCAGAACATGAGTTTACCATTCTGGATCACTCAGCATGTTCCCCACTTTACTTGGCTTTAAATTTTCAAAGTGTTTGTTTTTGTATACCAGTTGTTTAGTGACTTTTTTAAAAGCGGAACTCCCTTTGTTCAAATACAATCTTATTCAGAAGCCTAATACATAAAAGATAAAGGTGGGCCTTGTTTTGGGTTGAACACCCAAAAGGTAGGTTGAAAGGTGGGTTGAAGTAAAAACAGCCTGAGCCCTGCAGACTCAACTCCCTAACAGCCATTGAGTCCCTTCAAAGACCTCCAGTGAGCCCCCACTTCTGAGTCTTGTTCATTCATCACAGCCACACCCTACCTCTTGGCAGCCAATGACAGTGCAAGCTGGCCTTGTCCTAGGTTACCTCTGCCTATGGATCAGTATTCTTCAGGGGCTTTTTTTACTCTACCCATTCCCCAACTGTTGGTAGTCTCTCCGGTCTACTGTCTTCCACATTCTTCACTTCATTGCTTCTATCTAAACAAAGTTCCAAAGTTCTCCAACCCAGTATCGGCCCTGAACATGACTCCAGACTTCTATGGCTGGTGGCCATGGAAAAGGTATTCATTAAAACTCAAGAAATACCCTGGGAGGCCGAGGCGGATGGATTGCTCTGAGCTCAGGTTCGAGACCAGCAAGAGCCAGAGTGAGACCCTGTCTCTACTAAAATAAAGCTGGGTGGCTCGGCTCCTGTGCCTCAAGCAGCTAAGGTGCCAGCCACATACACCTTGAGCTGGCGGGTTTGAATCCAGCCCAGGCCCGCCAAACAACAATGATGGCTGCAACCAAAAAATAGCTGGGTGTTGTTGCAGGCGCCTGTAGTCCCAGCTACTTGGAAGGCAGAGGCAGGAGAATCGCTTGAACCCAGGAGCTGGAGGTTGCTGTGAGCTGTGATGCACTCTACCCAGGGCGACAGCTTGAGGCTCTGTCTCAAAAAAAAAATAAAATAAAAAACAGGTATTAGTTAAATAATTAAAATAAAAATAAATAAAGCCGGGCATTCTGGCAGGCGCCTGTAGTCCCAGATACTTGCAAGGGTGAGGCAGGAGAATAGCTTAAGCCTAATGAGTTGGTGGTTGCTGTGAGCTATGACACCATGGTACTCTACTGAGGGCCACAAAGTGAGACTCTGTCTCAACAAAAAAGAAAGAAAGAAGGAAAGAAAGAAAAAGAGAAAAACTAACCTCTACTAAAAACAGAAAAACTAGCCAGGCATTGTATAGGTGCCTATAGTCCTGGCTACTGGGGAGCCTTAAATGAGAGTATCACTTGAGCCCAAGAGATTGAGATTGCTATGAGTTATGATGATGGCATGGGCACATCCCAACTCGGGGACAGAGTGAGACTCTGTCTCAAAAAACACTAGAAAAGGCCTGGTGTAGTGGCTTATGCCTGTAATCCTAGCACTATGGGAGGCCGATGTGGGTGGACTGTCTGAGCTCACAGGTTCAAGACCAGCCTGAGCAAGAGCAAGCCCCCATCTCTAAAAACTAGCCAGCCGTTGTGGTGGGCACTTGTAGTTCCAGCTCCTCGGGAGGCTGAGACAAGAGAATCACTTGAGCCCAAGAGTTTGAGGTTGCTGTGAACTATGACTCCAGGGTACTCTACCAAGAGTGACAAAGTGAGATTCTTGTCTTAAACAAACAAACTAAAAAAAATTAAGACACCCCACAAGATGAAATGGCTGACCTTAACTCAGCTGCACATCTGGCCAATTTTTTTTTTTTTTTGAGGTCCTTGATAAAGTATCCTGGCATATCTCACAGCAATCTCAAACTCTTGAGCTCAACTGAGCAAGTCTCTTGCCTCACCCTCACAAGTAGCTGGGACTATAGGCACCCATTACAATTCCTGTTTTGTTTTTTTTTTCTTTGTAGAGACGGAGTCTGACTTTGTCACCCTCGATAGAGTGCCATGGCATCACAGCTCATAGCAACCTCCAGCTCTTGGGCTTAGGCGATTCTCGTGCCTCAGACTCCCAAGTAGCTGGGACCATAGGCGCCTGCCACAACGACTGGCTGTTTTTTGTTGCAGTTTGGCGGGGACCACCACCCTCAGTATATGAGGCCAGCACCCTACTCACTGAGCCACAGGTGCCACCCATCTATTTTTTTTTTTTTTTAAGAGGCAAGGTCTCGCTCTGGCTCAGGCTAGGCTTGAACCCGTGAGCTCAGGCAATCCACCTGCCTCGGCCTCCCAGAGTGCTAAGAAGGCACGAGCCAACTCTGCTGGCCTGTCCATCTAGCCAATCTTGAGGCTTAAGACAAACTATATAGCAGCTTAGAGAAGCAGCCACATTCTAATGTGGGGGGAGAGGAAGAAGAAAGTGAGCCTAGAGTGGGGAAAGTTGCTATGGGCCTTTTTTGACCCCTTTCAGCACATCTCACTGTCTTGCCTTCCTACTCTAGTCATCATAGTCTTAACCATCAGAACATATTACCCTCAACTGCTGAAGGTACTGCAGTTCCCAAACTCCATCCAACACTCCTGGCTAGGATGGCAGTGTAATTAGCTATGTCCACTACAGCCTTAGCCTAAAAAATATTGATATTTAAGACTGCAGCATGCCAGATTCAGCCTAAACAGAAGGAAGAGTTTTAGAACAGCCAAAGTGAAGGAAGACTTAAATACTGTAAAAGGCTTCAGAGTGCTAGATTTGTGAAGACCCCAGTCTTTTCTGTGGTCAACTAAGAGCAATGCAATCTAAAACACACTTGATATTCCCAAGTGCTGTGTGATGGGTTTTTTTTGTTGTTGTTGTTGTTGTTGTTTGAGACAGAGTCTCAAGCATTGCCCTGGGTAGAGTGCCATGGTGTCATAGCTCACAGCAACCTCAAACACGTGGTCTGAAGCAATCCTCTTGCCTCAGTTTTTCTATTTTAGTAGAGACTGGGTCTCACTTTTGCTCAGGCTGGTCTCAAACTCATGTGCTCAAGCAATCCATCTGCCTCCTCAGCCTCCCAGAGTGCTAGGAATACAGGCATGAGCCACCGTACCCAGCCTGTGTGATGGTTAACCGAGGGGCAGAAACCTCCCAAGAGAAAATGTAGTTCATAGGCTGGAGCTTCACTCCTGCCTTTGGTAAGCTAACAGTGGTCTGCGGGTAGTGACGAAGGCCTAAAACAAATCTAAGACACAGGTTGGGAGTTCTGGGACCCTTGCTCAGATTCTTTGCCTCTGAATCACTGTGTCTACCCCACCTAGAGCAACAAGGCAGCCTTAAGGCCTACAGGGTTGGTCTTGAAAATTACAGAGGAGATTTGATCTGTTTTTATCCAGTTGGGGGCCATGTGGGAAAAGAACTGAGGCTCTGTAGCTAAGAGGCAGCTACTTGAAAGAAAATACTTTGAAAATAAGCTACAAATGAGAGTGTGCAAGTGTGAGCTGACGCAATCGAAGTGAGGACCTGATAGTTCCTCCATGGGTGTCTATAGTGTTTAAAAAAGAACTAGAGGCTCAGCGCCTGTGGCTCAACGGGCTAAGGCACCAGCCACGTACACCTGAGTTGGCGGGTTCGAATCCAGCCCGGGCCCACCAAACAACAATGACGGCTGCAACCAAAAAATGGCCAGGCGTTGTGGTGGGCTCCTGTAGTCCCAGCTACTTGGGGACGGAGGCAAAAGACTCGCTTGAGCCCAGGAATTGGAGGTTGCTGTGATGCCAGGGCACTCTATTCAGGGTGACAGCTTGAGGCTCTGTCTCAAAAAAAAAAAAAAAACAAATAAAAAAGAACTAGACCCAGCTCAGTGCCCATAGCACAGTGGTTACGGCGCCAGCCACATACACGGGAGGCTGGCGGTTCGAATCTGGCCCGGGCCAGCTGAACAACAATGACAACTCCATCAAAAAATAGCCAGGCATTGTGGTGGGCGCCTGTAGTCCCAGCTACTTGGGAGGCTGAGGCAAGAGAATCGCTTAAGCCTAGGATTTTGAGGTTCCTGTGAGCTGTGATGCCACAGCACTGTACTGAGGGTGATATCGTGAGACTTTGTCTTAAAAAAAAAAAAAAAAAAAGGCCCTTAGTCAGACTTTTAGTAGGAGGATCATCCAATGCAGCTTTCTTTTACAGCAGGAAATGAAGATTTGGGTTGGGTTGAGTGGAAAGACCTCAAAACTACCAAAGAACTCTGGCCATTCTTGAAAAGTTTTTCTACCTGGCTTATGACTCTTGGCCTCCTTCTTTCCAAGTCTCTGATTTACAGGAGTCTATGTCTCATTGTCCTAGAGTTAGCAAGTTATCTCTTTGAGGGGGGAAGCCACATCTTCCTAAGGCCCTGATGCTAAGTAGTCCAATCCTTCAAGAACAGCTCCTACTCTGTCATTTACCCGGATACTGTCACATGGAAATGGACAATGGTGGGCCTCCTGGGTTGAAGATGCTGGAGTACCCTTTACCTCAGGAAGCCCATCCTACCCCACAGGGATAAGCAGGGTGAAGGAACAATAGAAAAAGAGAGGACAGTAAGTAGGATTATCTCTTGTGTTTGAAAAAGTATGGCCTGGCACATTGGTTCACGCCAGTAATCCCAGCACTCTGGGAGGCCCAGGTGGGTGGATTGCTTGAGATCAGGCATTTGAGAGCAGCCTAAGCAAAGCCAGACCTCATCTCTACAAATAGAAAAACTAGCTGTGTGATTGTGGTAGGCATCTGTAGTCCCAGTTCCTTGGGAGGCTGAGACAAAAGGATCACCTGAGCCCAAGAGTTTGAGGTTGCTATGAGCTATGACACCATGGCAGTCAACCCCAGGGCAACTGAGACTGTCTCAAAAAAAAAAAAAAAAAAAATTTATATATAAATACACACACACACCCATGAGAATGTTAGACTTAAATTAGGTGACAAAACAGCAAAGGAGGCTTGGCGCCTGTAGCTCAACAGCTAGGGCACCAGCCACATACACCAGAGCTGGTGGGTTCATATCCAGCCCTGGCCTGCCAAACAATGACAACACCAACCAAAAAATAGCTGGGCGTTGTGGCAGGTGCCTGTGGTCCCAGCTACTTGAGAGGCTGCGGCAAGAGAATCGCTTGAGCCCAAGAGTCTGAGTTTCCTGTGAGCTGTGATGCCACGGCCCTCTACTGAGAGCGACACAGTAAGACTTTGTCTCAAAAAAAAAAGCAAAGGAGAAGCAGAAGCCTGTTTCGGTCCAGAAAGCTTTCTTCTCTCCCCTGAATGCTTTTCTCGTGCTTTGTTCACTGAGTCTCCTGTGTGAGAACCTTGACTTCCGGAACAGATTCTAGGCTCCTTCTGCCTTCCCTTTGCTTTCCTCCTTTTAACACCTAGCACAGCTAAGCTCACACTGGTAAAAACTACAAAGGTGGTAGGGTGAAAGCTACTGGCCCATTTCTCTCAGTTTTACCTAAAACTGAGGAGACATCCATTTGCTCACTCTCCACAGAGTCAGGGATGAACTAAGTCCCTGGTTCCCAAACCTGGATCATCCTATTACTCAACCACCTCCTAGGTGAGCCCAGGAATCTGCATTTTTATGGAGCTCTACAAGTGATTACCTCAGTGATCCTCAATTATGCAATGAATAATTCATGTGTAAGTTTGAATTTATATGACAGTTGGGTCCTAGCCTCTTTATTTTATGAGTTTGAAGTTACCTCCTCCAGACCCTTTACCATTAATCCCATTTCCTATCTATTCCACCAATGCCCTAACCTCTGATTTCTCAGATTTGAAAGAATCTCTGATCATTTCTTGCTTCCCCCATTAGAATGGAGGCTCATCTGGTGCAAAGATTGCCTTAATCTTCTGCTCTACACTTCAACTATTGATTAAGGTAAGAAACTCAAGAAAAATGTGTTGGCAGATCAAGAGATGGATTCTTAGATGGAGTCCAGTGTAAGAGTTGAGAGTAAATACTTTGGAGTCAGATGGTCCAGGTTCCTGTGTGTCAGTGTTTTTCTTCCATCACTATCTACTTCAAAAGGTTGTTGACAATTACTCTAAATAGCACCTACAATAGAGTAAGCATCCAGTATACGTTAGTAGCTATTACTGTTGTACACAAGACCCCAGTATTTGCTGGCCAGAACTGTCCCAACTAAGAAGGCTGTCATTGGCCAACAGGGATGGTATGTGGGAGTGGTGGTACAAGGACAAAGCTTTTGGTTCCATCTTTTCTAAGGGACAAGTGCAAATAACTCAGTATCTTCCCACAAAGACCAATATGTTCATATATATGGAGTTTCCCCCTGGGAAAATGACCCCTTTGATACTCTGCAGACCTGATGACCCTATATCAGGAGGTCCCAACTGGTACAATCAGTCCAACCCTATCACCCTTTGGCTCCATCTGAAGCATGGATTCAAGATCAACTACCTGGCTAGGTGAAGTGGCTCATACCTCTAATCCTAGCACTCTGGGAGGCTATGGCAGGTGGATTGCTTGCTCAGCCTGAGCAAGAGCAAGATCTTGTCTCTAAAAAGGCCAGGCATAGTGGCTTATGCCTATAATCCCAGCAATTGGAAGGCTGAGGCAGGTGGATTGCTTGAGCTCACAGGTTTGAGACCAGCCTGAGCAAGAGCAAGTCCCCATCTCTAAAAGACAGCCAGACATTGTGGTGGGCACATGTAGTCCCAGCTACTTGGGAGGCTGAGGCAAGAGATTCACTTGAGCCCAGGAGTTTGAGGTTGCTGTGAGCTCTGATGCCATGGCATTCTACCCAGGGCAACAAAGAGAGACTGTCTCAAACAAATAACAAAAAACCTTCTAGTTGCCAAAGGCAAAGTACTATCTCCATCTTTGATGCAATGAATAGATAAAGGACTTTGTAAGCCACCTTGAGCTCCAATTTTAGAGCAAATCACTGTAACCCTGTTGACCCCACCTTCATCTATATAGAAATGGGAAAAGGATAGATAGGGAAAAGAGAGAGAAGATAATATCTCACTGGAATGTTGAGAGGTTTGAATGAGATAATGTGAGGGAAAGCATCTATCCATAGAGTTGACACATAGCAAACGCTTAACTGGTGTTGGGTCCCTTGGTCGAGAGCTAGGGCCATGGCCTATAGACAAGGTGGGTAGCTCTGAACTGAAAGTCTCAGATGCTGAAGCCTTGGATCCCTCCCTTCCTCCCAATCCCTCCCAGACCAATCCTAGACACCCTCCTCACCTTCCCAGCCTCAGACTGCTAAATTGATGAAGCTAAAAGGGTTTTGATCATGTCAGTATATTTATATGTAAATACAAAACTGTATCACTTGTAGGATATTGATTATGAACATAACTATTTTCTGAATCGGACTCAGTCCATTGATGTTAAATACAAAATGAAAGGGTTGTAAAAAATAAGAATATACATATTCAAAGAACTTATTACAGTATAAAACTATTGAGGTCTCATCAGCCGCCAACCTCCTCTGTGATGGGGGAACATTTAAGGTTCCTGGAATTTTCTTAGGAATGTAGAGTGCTGGGGACTCTCGATTTCATCCCTGGCACATCAGGATGTGTGGACTGGGAGCAGACAGGGACAGGTTGCAGTGGGTAGACAACCACCTCACCCAGCCAGGGAGTTAACTTTTTATTGGCACAGAACCCACCAAGCTTGAGTTCCAGGGTCTGGCAGGCTAGCAGACAGAAATGGGCATCTCAGTAGACAGGGCCCAGCTGCATAAGGAACCATCCACCAAAGAAAAAAGGGCCCCCCTTTCTTCTCCCTCCGGGATTCTCATAGTAGTTTCCTCTCTCACACCTGGCTCCCCTTCTTTCCTTCTAAGACTTCGTACCGGTTGCTTTTGGCTCTGGCTCCTCAGTGAGTTCATCCCTACCCCTCGTTTCTCATCCCTGGGGTAGTGAGGAGAACATGGAATCACAGTGGAGGTCTGTGCCCCAAAATAGCCAAGTAAAAAGAGAACAATAATCAGATAAGGGCAACCCATGCTGACTTAACCCCGTGTCACCACCAACCAATATCCTTGGCTCCAACATGCAGCATCCAGAGGGAGGTTAAGTCCTTAGTTAAGGATGGGGGCCCATGGCAAGGACAAAGAGGAGATATGCGTGTGTGTGTGTCCTCTTTTACCACTCAGTGGTCTGACAATAGGAGGCGTGATCCCCAAATCCAGCAACTCCAGGATAAACAATAGGGCCCAAGGAACAAGGCGTCCTAACTACAACATGGAGCCCCAGGAACTTCCACAAAGGAGTATCTGTGTGTATATGTATTTATAGAATACGATCATAATATCACATACAATATATATTATATACACACGTACATGTGGACCCATACACATAAGTGCACAGACACGCACGCAAACACACAGACTGACAGAAAAGATGGGAATACACGCCCTATGTATAAACGTGCTTGGCACTCGGGACGATCTGTAGAATATGTAACTTGGTCAAGCTCCTGGGGAACAAGGTGAATACTCGCCAAACCTTCCCATAAAATCTTAGCAAAGGGAAGGAGTGGGAGAGAGGAGACCTCCAGAAGGAGAAGGGAATTGGGAAAGGGGGAGGGAGGTTCCTTCCCCACTTACCTCGGGCCCCTGGCAAAAATCAATAGCCACAATTTTGGTTTTAATAAGGCACAGTTTGATAGCAGGTGCTAGGAATTAAGAACACATTGCTGCTGGCCCGTTCTAGTGGCAATTTGACCACATTTATCTAGCCAAAGGGAAAGGCTGCCTTGTGTGCACATGTGTGCCAGTAGACAAGAGAAAGAGGTTGATCCATGGCTTCAGCATAACTGTTGGCAACCTATAGGCTCAGCGGTGTCCAGGATAATTTAAGGAAGGCTGGCCAGCAGGTAGGAGGCTCATGGGAGAGTTACTGACCCTCCATGGCCAGCAGGTTGTGGCCAGAGGACACCATGCCCTCTTTCTCTGCAAACTCCAGGATGGCCTTGTAGCAAAAATAGTACTGCTCAGGGGTCTGGATGCTGAAGGCCCTCTGGGTCCTCATACGTGATACTGTCTGGAACACATTAAGGGTGCCAAGCTCTTCCAGCTGTGCCAGGCAGATGTCCAGTGAGCAGAAGGTACCTGAAGAAGGAAAGGATCACATGTAGTTTATTTCTCCTATCGTCCTCCCTCTACAAAATAACTCAGGCAGAATCAGATAAATGAATTCAAAGGCAATGTGTCTCATGGCAGGAGGCCAGATGGCCTTGGACTAAAAGAACTTTAAGAAGAGGTCACAGGGGGGCAGTGCCTGTGGCTCAGTAAGGCCCCGGCCCCATATACTGAGGGTGGAGGGTTCAAACCCAGCCCCGGCCGAACTGCAACAAAAAAAATAGCCGAGCGTTGTGGCGGGCAACTGTAGTCCCAGCTACTCAGGGGGCTGAGGCAAGAGAATCGCCTAAGCCCAGGAGTTGGAGGTTGCTGTGAGCTGTGACACGACGGCACTCTACTGAGGGTGATAAAGTGAGACTCTGTCTCTACAAAAAAAAAAAAAAAAAAGAGGTCACAGGGAACGCTGAAGGCCAGAGAAATGAGAAGCCCTCTTATCTCTCAGGATATACATGGTGGTAACAGGAAGAGTGGGAAGTGACACAAGGAACTTCCTGCTTCAATCTCAGACAGACAAGACTGATAGCACTCCCAAGTTTTTTCTTTTTTTTTTTTTTTTTAAGACAGAGTCCACTCTGTTACCCTGGGTAGAGGGCACTGGTGTAGTCATAGCTCACAGCAACCTAGTCCCACACTAGGGACTGTCTAAAGACTCTACAACTTTTCCACAGAGGCCTAACATAAAACTATTCTTTCCAACTTTCTCCCAAAAGGACGTCTAAAACTAGTAAGGCCAACGATTCCTGCAATGCACATCCCCTTAAGCAGCGGTTCTCAACCTTTGTGGGTCGGGACTCCTTTGTAACAATGAAAAATACATCCTGCATATCAGATATTTACATTATTATTCATAACAGTAGCAAAATTACAGTTATGAAGTAGCAACGAAAATAATTTTACTGTTGGGAGTCACCACAACATGAGGAACTGTATTAAAGGGTCGCGACATATTTGGAGGCATTAGGAAGGTTGAGAACCACTGCCCTTAAGGCAAAAGGTGCTAACTGGCTCCACAATGAGAACACAGCACAGAGTGAGGAGTCTCCCCAGGGGAGAGAAGGGGAGGGATGGGAAGGAAGGAGCAAACCAGCTGAATTCTCTGAGACACCCACAGTGACAATGATGACAAGGTGACAGGGTCAGAAGATAACCATACTGATGGGGTATATAAACCCTAGAGGGCTTAGTCTATCTAGTATATCTTCTGGGCTCAGGGCCTGTAGCTCAGTGGTTAGGATGCCAGCCACATGCATGGGGGCTGATGGGTTCAAACCCAGCCAGGGCCTGCTAAACAATGACAACAATAAAATAAAAAAAAAAATAGCCAGGTGTTGTGGTAGGTGCCTGTAGTCCCAACACCTGGGAGGCTGAGGCAAGAGAATAGCTTAAGCCCAAGAGTTTAAGGTTGCTGTGAACTGTGATGCCATGGCACTCTACCGAGGGTGACAAAAAAAAATCTGAGAAGCACCTAGCACTATGGATACCAATGGATATTTAAAGGATAATTTTTCATAGCAATTTATCACCAAGGGATTAAATGAGTTCTTTTTCCAAATCATAGATATGGCTAAGAGCTTTTCCCCACCTACTGCCTGGAGGCACCAAGAGGTGTCTGGTACCTTACCTGTCCTGCCAATGCCTGCACTGCAATGAACCACAATGGGTGGCTCAGGGCACTGCCCTTTGGGGCGTCCTCCCATGCTGCTCACAGCCAGACTCTGCTGGTTTCTGACCACTCTCAAAAAGTCAATGAGGGAAGCTGCTGAGGAAGGGACGCCATAATCTGGCCAGCTCAGGAACTGGAAGTGGGTCACCTGGCGTTTCTGCCGTTCCTTAGGTGAGAAAAGCAGCACAAGTTAATGAGATTTCTACCTGCCCCAACCACCTCCAGCTTCTCAGGATTCTCAACACCCTGCTATCCCCAACACCATGGTTCCTGTCTACCTCTGTCAACACTACCAATTGCTTCTCCTAACACTTAACTTCCCCACTATAAACCCAAAGGGTTAAATGTTTGAAAAAGGCAGAATTCCTATATTGTAGGATATGGATTTCTTTAGTTACAAGCTTTATTCCTATGTAATGCCACTGTGATGTTGAGGTAGTACGGCCAATAAAGGCTGTGAGTTGAATATCCTCATCCTGTTTCCAGAAAAATAGAAGCAAATTATAACCTCCCTGGAATCCTGCCTATCCCCTCTGGAGATTTTCTTTATAGTAGTGGTTCTCTCCTAGTTTCAAAAGGTAAGAAAACAGAAACCTGGATTTACCTCAGTGTTGAGAATTTCCAGTGTTGTTTTCTTGTAATGGTTCATGTTCTCCACACCCAGATTGGTAACTGTGAGGAAGCCAAATCGGATCCGAGAGTCTTTTTCTAAAGGCCAGTACTGGCCACACTTTCTCCTGCCACCTTCCTCAAAGCTGAAAAGACACAGGGTAAAGTAAGCGTCCACTGCAGCACCCCAGATCCCTTGAATACCTGCTGTACCCTTAGGCATCAGTGTCATCTCTTGCATTAGTTCTAACTTACATCATTGATTCTCAGCAGAATAGGAAAGAAACCTCTTTATTCTTTTTTTTTTAGAGTTTCACTAACATAGTTTCACTATGTCGCCCTCGGCAGAGTGCTGTAATGTCACAGCTCACAGCAACCTCAAACTCTTAGGCTTAAGCGATTCTCCTGCCTCAGCCTCCCAAGGAGCTGGGACCACAGGCGTCCACCACAATGCCTGGCTTTTTTTTTTTTTAGAAACAAAGTCTTACTTTATTGTCCGCAGTAGAGTGTGGTGGCATCACAGCTCACAGCAACCTCCAACTCCTAGGCTTAAGTGATTCTCTTGCCTCAGCCTCCCGAGTAGCTGGGGCTACAGGCACATGCCACAATGCCCAGCTATTTTGTTGTTGTTGTTGCAGTTTGGCTGGGGCCAGGTTCGAACCTGCCACCCCTGGTATATGGGGCCAGAACCCTACCCAACTGAGCCACAGGTGCCACCTGGAAGCCTCTTTATTCTAAACAGATGTAATAATAGCCAAAGTTGCTGCATGGACTTCTTTAGCCAACATTTACTGAACACTTTACTATGTCATTTGGTCTCTCTGCTGATACGTCATGGTATTTCTCACATATCTGGGATATACAATGAGAGGAGACACAAACACTAGAGGAAATATGATGGGTCAGAGAGAACACTCTGGCCTGTACCTCTTCCACAATAGGGGTCGTTAGCTGAGAGAGGACTGGGAAAGACACACTGCCATGCTAGTGGGCGGTTTATGTAAAGGCCTAAAGTCCACCCCGCCACTTCAGTGGCCCCAGAGTACTCCAAGGTGGTACTTCTCTCAGTACTTCTTCTCCAAATTGAGGTGGTTATAACAGTGCTCTGAGGAAGGGAAATGAGCAAATATTCCCATTCATTTTTTCTTAGTAACTTATAATTATTACAATGATAATAATGATATTGATGAAATAAGTAATTCCTTAAATTTGGGAGATTTGTAGACCAAAATTTCAAAAATTTTCCTTTTTTGGGGGGGGGACGGTTCTACAGTGAAAATATCTACAACCAGAAGAATGGTCAAAAGTAGCAAATGGAGAGCAAAGAGGAACTGGTACTTCAGGAACCAAGAAGAAAGCTTCCTTTTAGAAATGGGATTTTCTGTCTGTAGGTGAATTCAACAGATTGAAGGTGAATTGCTCCATGTTTCCCAGTACTTCTTTTACTGGATAAGGCCACGACCCAGGTTACAATTGGCACAGGGTCACCAGAGCCATGGACTAAAGCTTTGATAAACTAGACCTATGAATCTCCTCCATTGTATTAACATTTGACCAGCTGAGAAAAATCTAACATATCTCCAAATCTTTGCCATGGCTTTTCTAATCGTCCCTGTATCTTTTTTTTCCTTTTTCTTTTTTGTTGAGACAGAGTCTTGCTCTGTTGCCCAGGCTGGAGTATTTATAGCTCACTGCAGCCTCCAAATCCTGGGCTAAAGTGAGTTCTCCCACCTCAGCCTCCCAAGTAGCTGTGACTATAAGCAAGCCTAACCATACTTAGCTGAGTTTGAAATTTCTTTTGTAGAGACAGGATCTCACTATGTTGTCCAAGCTGGTCTCAAATTCCTAGCCTTCAATGACCATCTGGTTTTGGTCTCCCAAAGCACTGGGATTACACATGTGAGCCACTACCCCCAGCCTCCTCCTCACTGTTTCTAAGAGCTAAACTTCCTTCTTGAATCACTCATGCTCAAGAAGGGTCAAGCGGGCGCCTGTGGCTCAAGCGGCTAAGGCTCCAGACACATACACCTGAGCTGGCGGGTTCAAATCCAGCCCAGGCCCGCCAAACAACAATGATAACAGCTGCAACCAAAAAACAGCCAGACATTTTGGTGGGTGCCTGTAGTCCCAGCTACATGGGAGGCAGAGGCAGTTAATCGCTTGAGACCAGGAGTTGGAGTTTGCTGTAAGCCGTAATGACACGGCATTCTACCCAGGGCGACAGTTTGAGGCTCTGTCTCAAAAAGAAAAAAAAAAAGAATCACCAATGCTTAGGGACACAGTCAGGGTGGGGATCAGTGGGGGAAAAGGGATTAACTCACCGGGTGGTCATGACAATCACCAAGACTTTCTGCTCCCATACCATAAGCCAGAAATCACGGTAAGTGTTCTCCAAAGGGCCTGGAATAAAAGGAGAAAACGAGGACCATGACCCTGGGAAGGCTTTGTTCTTTCTTAGGCTCTTCTGGGGTTTTCCCCCCAATATTAACTCCAAACCACAGATGTTAGCTCCCTGCTCATATCTCCACAACCCTGATTTTCTGTGTGGTCCTTGGACCAACAGCACCAGCATTATATGGAAAAGTGTTAGAAATGCAGAATCCAGCTGGGCATAGCTGTAATCTTAGCACTCTGGGATGTTGCGGCAGGTGGACTGCCCGAACTCAGGAGTTTAAGACCAGCTTGAGCAAGAGCAAGACTCCATATCTACTAAAAATAGAAAAGTTAGCTGGGCATTGTGGTGGGCTCCTGTGGTCCCAGCTACTGGGAAGGCTAAGACAGGAGGATCAGTCCTGAGCTCAGGCAATCCACTTGCCTTGGTCTCCCAGAATGATATCAAGTTCTGCTTTTACATAACGAACCTGCACAGGGCTGAGCACTTGATTAGAACTTTGAAAATACTTGTGGACACCAACTCCCTTTCAATCAAGAAAGTTACAACTCAGGATAATTCTTTGTACTTTCCCAGTACTTTTTCATGTCTCTGCTTTCAGAGAAGCAGGGCAGCACTAAGAGTGATTTTGGCCTAGAAATCTGGTTCCATTAGCATTTTTGCTAAGTCTTTTAACAGGGACTAAAATCTTATGAAACTGGAATTCCCAGTTTATAGAAGCAGAAACTGCCGAAAGCATGTGAGGTTTTGGAAATAAGTTAAATGTAATAAGAAAGGAAATTATATTAGTTATGCAGCATACCCATAATTTATGTAGACCATAGAGCCCATATAAGATCTGTATTTTTTGTCATTAAAAGGTATTCACTAGATACCATTTAATGAAAAAAGAGGCAGTACAGAAAGTCTATTTTGGGTGGCGCCTGTGGCTCAGTGAGTAGGGTGCCGGCCCCATATACCAAGGGTGGCGGGTTTGAACCAGGCTCCAGCCAAAACTGCAACAACAACATAAAATAGCCGGGTGTTGTGGCGGGCGCCTGTAATCCCAGCTACTCAGGAGGCTGAGGCAAGAGAATCGCCGAAGCCCAAGAGCTAGAGGTTGCTGTGAGTTGTGACACCACAGCACTCTACTGTGGGCGGCAAAGTAAGACTCTGTCTCTAAAAAAAAAAAAGAAAGTCTATTTTGTTTAATTTATGTGATTATGTCTATATGTATGCATAGACAAAGATCTAGGAGGAACATTATCTCTGGATGCTAGGGTTAGAGTGATTTTTAAAACCCTTTGTTTTCTATATGTTCTACAAGAGACATGTATTATCCTAGTGTACACATCAAGAAGATAACAAGAACACCATTTCCACATTTCTGATCCCCACCCACATCGCCAGCCTCCTATGCTGCACCACACTCTCATATGCTTTATTTCCCACATTCAAATCTCTTGCAGAATTGGGGTTGCTGAGCAAACAGAGGACCCAGTAACCCAGATACCAGATTCAGGCTAGGCAGAAAGGGTCAAACTTTCTCAAAGGCAGAAGAGAGAGACAGGAAGGACAGTTGTACTTCCTAAGTTAGTGCCTTTAACTTCTCTGCAGGCTCGGTGCCAAGGCTCACGCCTGTAATCCTAGCACTCTGAGAGGCCAAGGCAGGTGGATTGCCTGAGCTGAGCATTTCAAAACCAGCCTAAGCAAAACGAGACCCTGTCTCTAAAAGTAGCTGGGCGTTTTGGCAAGCATCTGTAGCCTCAGCTACTCGGGAGGCTAAGGCAAGAGGATTGCTTGAACCCAGGAGTTTGAGGTTCTTGTGAAATATGCCATGGCACTCTACCCAGGAAGACAGAGTAAGACCTTGTCTTAAAAAAAAATTGGGGGGCAGCGCCTGTGGCTCAGTAGGTAGGGTGCCAGCCCCGGCTGAACTGAAAAAAAAAAAATTTCTCTAAAGAAATAAAGTTAGTGATATATACTGACACAGGTGAAACAATCTCCTGAGTTGGCTAGCAAGGGCTTCTGAATCAAACAAACATGGGTTAAAATCCTGGCTCTGCCACTTCCTAGTTGTGTGCCCTTTGGGCTTCTGTTTGCTCAACTACAAAATAAACTAACAAATCTACCTTACGGAGTCTCTATAATGATTAGATAGCAATTATGCCCCTGATAGATACTGGGGTGCTTTTAGTAGATGACATTAGTAGTAGAAATATTATTATGAATCAGATTCCAAATACTTGGGCGACACCTGTGGCTCAGTGAGTAGGGCGCTGGCCCTATATACCGAGGTTGGTATGTTCGAACCCGGCCCCAGCCAAACTGCAACAAAAAACACCTGGATGTTGTGGTGGGTGCCTGTAGTCCCAGCTGCTTGGGAGGCTGAGGCAGGAGAATGGCCTAAGCCCAAGAGCTAGAGGTTGCTGTGAGCTGTGATACTACTGCACTCTCCCAAGGGCGACAAAGGGAGACTCTGTCTCTAACAACAACAACAAAAAGAATACAAATACTGATCCAGCCAAGAAGCTCAGCCAAGCAAATTAAACTAGCCTTTTGAACACCACAGGACCTATTTTCTGGTCCTAATGGAGTACTGAAGTTCCTCAAGATGATTGGTGCTTGGCTTGGCACCTGTAGCTCAGCGGCGAGGGCGCTAGCCATATACACGGGAGCTGGCAGGTTTGAATCCAGCCAGGGCCTGCCAAACAACAATGACAACTACAACTAAAAAATAGCCAGGCAAGTAGGGCGCCAGCTCCATATACGGTGGGTGGTGGGTTCAAACCCGGCCCTGGCCAAAATAAAAAAAAAAATAGCCGAGCGATGGGCGGCGCCTGTGGCTCAAAGGAGTAGGGTGCTGGCCCCATATGCCAGGGGTAGTGTGTTCAAACCCAGACCCAGCCAAAAACTCCAAAAAAAAGAAATAACCAGGCATTGTGGTGGGTGCCTATAACCCAGCTGAGTAGGAGGCTGAGGCAAGAGAATCACTTAAGCCCAAGACTTTGAGGTTGCTATGAGCTGTGATACCACAGAACTCTACCTAGGGCGACAGCTTGAGACTCTGTCTCAAAAAAAAAAAAAAAAAAATCAATGTTTAACTCAAAAAAATCTTCCCCTCTTAGCTCTTTCCCTGCCACTGAGTTGTACAGGAGTACAGGGGTGGATGCAAGATTCAGCTTCACCCATCATCACAGCCAAGAAAGACATTACTATTGCAGATGAAACAGAAGTTACTTCTTATTTTTTGTGAGACCTCCTGGGTAGAGTGCATGGCATCATCATGGCTAACAGCAAATTCAAACTCTTGGGCTAGAGTAATCCTTTTGTCTCAGCCTCCCAAGTAGCTGGGACTACAGGTGCGTACCACTATACCTGGCTAGTTTTTCTATTTTTTTGTAGAGACAGGGTCTTACTCTTGCTCAGGTTGGTTTTGAACTCCTAAGCTCAGGCAATCCACCTGCCTTGATACCCCATTGTGCTAGGATTACAGTCATGTGCCAGTGCACCCAGCCTGACAGAAGTTAATTCTATTTTAGAAGAGGTACTGAAGACCACACTTATCCACAACAGCCTACCATGTGCAACTCATAAAGCTGCCAAAAATCTTAGAAAAGTTCCAAACCAATCTTTGTGTGCTTATATGCAACTGTGATGAGCCTATCTATGTCAAGCTGGTGGAAGTCCTTTGTGCTGAACACCAAGTCAACCTAATTAAGATTGATGACACTGAGAAAATAGGAGAACAGGCTGGGCATGGTGACTCACACCTGTAATCCTAGCACTCTGGGAGGCCGAGGCTTAGGCTGGTCTTGACCAGCCAGTTCAAGACCAGCCTAAGCAAAAGTGAGACTCCGTCTCTACTAAAAATAGAAAAAAACTGAGGCAAGAAGATCTCTTGAGGCCAAGAGTTGGAGGTTGCTGTGACTTATGACGCCATGGTACTCTACCCAAGGTGACAACTTGAGACTCTGTCTTAAAAAAAAAAAAAAAGTTGGAGAACAGGTTGGTCTCTGCAAAACTGATAGAGGAAAAAAACCTCATAAAAGGTTAGTTGCAGTTATATAGCAGGTAAGGACTATGGCAAAAACTCTTAGTCCAGGGGGTGCCCATAGTTCAGTGGTTAGGGCACCAGCCACATGCTCCGGGACTGAGGAGTTCGATCCCAGTCCAGGGCCTGGTTAAAAAAAAAAAAAAGAAAGCCAGGCATTGTGACAGGCGACTCTAGTCCCAGCTAGTAGGGAGGCTGAGGCAAGAGAATTGCTTGAGCCCAAGAGTTTGAGGTTGCTATGAGCTATGATGCCAGGGCACTCTTCCAAGGGTAACAAAGTGAGACTCTGTCTCAATGAAAAAAAAAACAAAAACCTTAGTCCAACAATGTCATTGATAAATACTTCAAATCCAGGAAATAACCAAATAAAAAACTAAGAAAGAAAGGAGAATCTTTTGATTGACAGGGCTTTCAGAGCCAGCGTAAAGGATTCAATCACTGCATAATTAGCAACTCTAACCAGTACCTTCTCCTTTTTTTTTTTTTTGAGACAGAGCCTCAAGCTGTCAACCTGGATAGAGTGCCGTAGCATCACAGCTCACAGCAACCTCCAATTCCTGGGCTCAAGCGAGTCTCTTGCCTCCACCTCCCAAGTACCTGGGACTACAGGTACCCACCACAATGCCCGGACAGTTTTTGGTTGCAGCGGTCATTGTTGTTTGGCGGTCAGGGCTGGATTCGAACCTGCCAGCTCAGGTGTACGTGGCTGGCACCTTAGCCCGTTGAGCCACAGGCGCTGAGCCCCCCCCCCTTTTTTAAGCAGGAGATAGAATCTCAAGCTGTCACTGTGTAGACTGCCATGATATCACAGCTCATAGCAACCTCAAACTCTTGAACTTAAGTGATTCTCTTGCCTCAGCCCCACATAACTGGGGGTATAGGCACCTGCCACAATGCCCAGCTATTTTTTTTTGTTGTTGTAGTTGTCACTGTTGTTTTAGCTGGCCTTGGCCTGTTTCGAACCCACCAGCTTCGGTGTATGTGGCTGGCACCCTACCCACTGAGCTACGGGAGTAGCATCTTAGGGCCATCTCCTTAAAAACCTAGAGAAATGGGTGGCGCCTGTGGCTCACTGAGTGAGTAGGGTGCCGGCCCCATATACTGAGGGTGGCAGGTTCAAACCCGGCCCTGGCCAAACTGCAACAAAAAATAGCCAGGCGTTGTGGCGGGTGCCTGTGGTCCCAGCTAATTGGGAGGCTGAGGCAAGAGAATCCCTAAGCCGAAGAGCTAAAGGTCACTGTGAGCTGTGATGTCACAGCACTCTACCAAGGACGACACAGTGAAACTCTGTCTCTAAAAAAAAGCCTAGAAAAAGGAGCATTCTGAGACTCCCTAGAGACAGCCCTCAGCCTCCATGTCATACCCTACACCTGCCAAACATTTTCCTGATAGTTCTTTTGTTTCTTTGTAAGGTCTCAAAAGGATTCCTTATGGAGACAGAAGTACTAGGGCAAAAAATTCAACTTGTGGGCTCGGCGCTTGTGGTTCAATGGGCCAAGGCGCCAGCCACGTACACCTGAGCTGGCAGGTTCGAATCCAGCCCGGGCCCGCCAAACAACAATGACGGCTGCAACCAAAAAATGGCTGGGCGTTGTGGCAGGCGCCTGTAGTTCCAGCTACTTGGGAGGTGGAGGCAGGAGACTCGCTTGAGCCCAGGAATTGGAGGTTGCTGTGAGCTGTGATGCCACAGCACTCTATCCAGGGTGACAGCTTGAGACTCTTGTCTCAAAAAAATAAATAAATAAATAAATAAATTTATGACAATCAGTACAATTAGGAATGTCCTGAGAACCCAAAGCCCCCTTTCCCTTTTTTCTCCTCCAACTTTCATTTTGAACAAGTTCAAAATTCATTTGTTTATTTATTTATTTTTGAGAAAGAGTCGTACTGTGTCACCCTGGGTAGAGTTCTGGTATCACAGCTCACAGCAACTTCAAACTCTTGGCATCTTAGTGCCATCTAAGTAGCTGAGACTACAGGTGCCCACCACAACGCCTGGCTATTTTCTGTTGCAGTTGTCATTGTTGGTTAGCTGGCCCAGGCAGGGTTCGAACCCGCCAACTTCGGTGTATGTAGCTGACGCCTTAACCACTGTGTTACAGGCGCCAAGCCCCTATAGGAGAAGTTTAAAGAGGAGTATAATTCACCCATACATTCTTTAGCTGTAAAGCTATCATTTTGCAACATTCACTTGTCTCTCTACACATATATAGTTTTCCTTTTTACAGAATTATGCAAAAGAAATATGTAAACTTAACAATACTGTTTTGTGAACGTAAAAATTTAAGAGGGTAGGTCTCAAATGTTCTTGCAATAAAAAAAAGTTACGGCCATAATGACATTTCACTCCTAAATACTTGAGCATGTTATTAGGAAAACAAGGATATCCTCCTATATAACAATACCATCACACTAATACAATTAAACACTGATATGATAGCTAGTACAAAGTCTCCAATTATTATTTTGTTTTTTTGGAGACAGAGTTTCACTTTTTCACCCAGGGCTAGAGTACCTTGTCATCATAGTTCTCAGCAAACTCACACTCTTGGGCTCAAGCAACCTTCTTCCCTTAGCCTCCCAAGTACCAGGGACTACAGGCAGCCACCACAACACCTGGCTATTTTTTCTATTTTTAGTAGAGACAGGGCCTCGCTCTTGCTCAGACTGGTCTTCAACTCCTGAGCTCAAGCAATCCACCTGCGTAGGTCCCCCAGAGTGTTAGAATCACCATATCCTGCCACCAATTTTTTTTTTTTTTAATTTAATAGAGACTGTTGGCTAGGCATGGTGGCTCAAATCTATAATCTTACCACTCTGCTAGGCCGAGACAAGTGGATTGCCTGAGCTCGGGAGTTCAAGACCAGCCTGAGCAAAAGCAAGACCTATCTCTACTCAAACTTGAAAATCTAGTTGGGAGTTGTGGCATGTGCCTATAGTTCTAGTTACTGAGGAGGCTGAGGCAAAGGGATTGCTTGAACCCAAGAGTTTGAGATTGCTGTGAGCTATGATGCCATGGCACTCAACCCAGGGCAACAGAGTGAGATTTTGTCTTAAAAAAAAAAAAAAGGGCCAGGCCCACCGGCTTATGCCTATAATCCTAGCACTCTGGGAGGCCAAGGTAGGTAGATCACTTGAGCTCACAAGTTCAAGACCAGCCTGAGAAAGAGATAGACACAGTCTCTAAAAAATAGCCGGGCATTGTGGTAGCCAGCTGTAGTCCCAGCTACTAGAGAGGCTAAGGCAAGAGAATCACTTGAGCCCAGGAGTTTGAGATTGCTGTGAGGTATGATACCATGGCACTCTACCAGGGACAAGAAAGTTAAGACTCTGTGTCAAACAAACCAACAAAAAAACCCAATTTAGTAAAGACTGTGTTTCCCTATGTTGCCCAGGCTGGTTTTGATTCCTGGCCTCAAGCAATTCTTCTGACTTCAGCCTCCCAAAGTACTGGGATTATTGCCCCTGATAGATACTGGGTGCTTTCAGTAGAAGACATTATAAGTCATCTAAATTACCTCGGCTTCCCAAAGTGCTGGCATGAACCACCATGTCCAGTCCACTCACTGTCCTAATAGTTTGTCTTTAATAGTTTTTTTTCCTAAAATTGAGGATTTAATCACAGATTACACATTGTGTTTGGTTATCTCTTGGTCTCTTTTACTCTAGAACAATTTTGCTGTTTTTTTTGGTTTTTCATGACAGTTACTTTGAAGAGTCTGAGCCAGTTTTCTTATGGTATGTCCCACAATGTGGATTTGTTTGGTTTGTTTCTCATGATGAAGTTTATATTTGAAAACTGTCAACATACAATACAGGTGATGTACATCACATCAGAAAGCATATACAGACTTGGCGCCTGTAACTCAGTGAGTAGGGCGCCGGCCACATACACCAAAGCTGGCAGGTTCGAGCCTGGCCTGGGCCTGCTAAACAACAATGACAACTGCAACCAAAAAATAGCCAGGTGTTGTGGTGGGTGCCTGTAGTTCCAGCTACTTGGGAGGCAGAGGCAGGAGAATCGCTTAAGCCCAGGAGTTGGAGGTTGCTGTGAACTGTGATGCCACGGCCCTCTACTGAGGGCGACATAGTGAGACTCTGTCTCAGAAACAAAACAAAACAGCAAATACGATGTCCGATTGTCCCTTATTGGTGATACTACATTTAATTAATTCACTTGGTTAAGGAGGTATCCACCAAATCTCTTGCTGGCCATGGTCTACAATCGTCAAAGTCCCTTAAGCTCTAAAGCCCATATGGTGGCCTGTTTTGTTTTCTTGTGTAGTGATCTTCTCCTACCTTCTCTTCCTCCTGTCCTCTCTAAAGGAGACATGGTATTCTTAAGATATACAGAAGTCGGGTCAGGAGAAGTACTAGGCCCATAGGAGTGTTTATAAATGCTTCCTTTGAAATCTTCCTAAGGTGTGGTACTTCACTGTCAGATGTAGCACAGAATATTTGTGTGAGTGCTCTGTGATGGTACAGGGACCAACGAAGACCTGTTAGGACAGCAACGATCTCTCATTTCTGCATTGTATTCAAACTCCAGGAAACCCAGCTGCCATTCACAGCCTCTTACTTACCATGAGCATATCACTGGGCTGGTGAGTCCTGCTACCCTCTCCTCTTGGATTGGCAATATTAAGATGTAGCCCCAAACCTTGCAGGCAGTAGTGCCATGTGTTTAAATCTCCAGTTTATCTCTATGCAGTGAGTTTCCAGGCACACCTGGTACCAAAACCCTACACCTCTCATCTGCCATTATCAACTGCACCAATATTTATGAAAGGTCAGGATTTAATGGCCATATCAATTTGAGTTACAAATTCATCTAAAAATTATGCCATCATCTGACAAAAGGAATCACAGCTACATGGCATCAAACCAAAGTGTAAGGGCCAAAGTAGCTTACCTTGTGTACCAATGTAAGCATTCTTCTGCTTATAGCCATCCATGAAACTGGCATTGATGTAATCTGTCTAATGATAAAAAGGAGACATCATTTCAGTTGCATGGAATATATACCATTTGGGCCACAAAATGAGGTACTGGATAAGTACAACTGAAGGTGTGAATACTGCCTTGTCAAGCAGAAGGGAAAAAAAGAAATATAATACCTATTCAGTCTTTCAAATTATATTAACGAGGATTTTTTTTTTTTGGAGACAGAGCCTCAAGCTGTCGCCCTGGGTAGAGTGCCATGGCATCACAGCTCACAACAACCTCTAGCTCCTAGGCTTAAGCGATTCTCTTGCCTCAGCCTCCCAAGTAGCTGGGACTACAGGTACCCACCACAACTCCTGGCTATTTTTTGGTTGTAGTTGTCATTGTTGTTTGGCAGACTTGGGCTGGATTCGAACCCACCAGCTCTTGTGTTATGTGACTGGTGCCTTAGCCAATTGAGCTACAGGCACCGAGTCATTAACGAGGATTTTAAAACGGAATAAGTGAATCATGTTATAGAAGATGCGGCTTGGCCTGTGGCTCAATGGGCTAAGGTGCCAGCCACGTACACCTGAGCTGGCGGGTTCGAATCCAGCCTGGGCCCGCCAAACAACAATGGTGGCTGCAACCTAAAAATGGCCGGGCGTTGTGGCGGGCGCCTGTAGTCCCAGCTACTTGGGAGGCAGAGGCAGGAGACTCGCTTGAGCCCAGGAATTAGAAGTTACTATGAGCTGTGATGCCACAGCACTCTATCCAGGGTGACAGCTTGAGGCTCTGTCTCAAAAAAAAAAAGAAGATGCATGGGGAGCAGGGTGGATGAAAAGAAAAACCTGTCTTAATGTTATCCTAATAGATTTGTTTTGGTTTAGGATAAACTTTCCAGTGATACAAACACACACCTACAAGGAAATAAAGATGGTGTGCCCCAAAAAACCATGTTAGATTGACTCAAAAAGTGGCTCAAATGAGGACAAAGATACCAAAGTTAAAGGTATATGTGAAGAGTTTGAATAACTTTTTTTTTTTGAGATAGGGCCTTGCTCCGTCACCTATATCCAAGGGCAATGGCATGATCATGCTCCAGCAATTCTGCTGCCTCGGTCTCCCAAGTAGCCAGGACTACAGGCATTTACCACCATGCCACACTAATTCTTCTTATTTTTGGTAGAGAGAAGTTCTCATTATGTTACCCAGACTGGTCTTGAACTCCTGGGCTCAAGCAATCCTCCTGCCTCAGACTCCCAAAGTGCTGGAATTAAAGGCATGTGCCACCTCTCCCAGACTGTGATTAGTAATATGTACAGATATCAAATTAACACATTAAATAGTAAAGTAATTTGAACATTTTATCTCAATCTCTAGACATTTATTTACAAAATATCCCAAACTTTTTCAGATCTAAATGGAAAAATCAGAGGTCACTAATAATCAATGTTGCTTTGCATCAGTACAAAATATACTCCCAATAGAATTGGACTATATGACCATGACTTTACAACTAAGGAGTAAAAGGAAAAATACTTAAACATTTTTAAGAACGAGCACAATCGGGCTGGGTGCAGTGGCTCACGCCTGTAATCCCAGCACCTGGAGGCCGAGGTGGGTGGATTGCCTGAGGTCACAGGTAAAAGACTAGCCTGAGGCAGAGCGAGAGCTCGTCTCTAAAACTAGACTGGTGTTGTGGTGTCGCCTGTAGTCACAGCTACTCGGGAGGCTGAGGCAAGAGAATTGCTTAAGCCCAGGAGTTTGAGGTTGCTATGAGCTATGACACCACAGCACTCTACCAAGGGTAACAAAGTGAGACTCTATCTCAAAAAAAAATTTAAAAAGCGGCTCGGCGCCTATAGCACAGTGGTTACGGGACCAGCCCCATACACCCAAGTTGGTGGGTTCAAATCTGGCCCAGGCCACCTAACCAACAATGACAACTGCAACAAAAATAGCTGGGTGTTGTGGAGGGTGCCAATTGGTCCCAGCTACTTGGGAGATTGAGGCAAGAGAATCACTTAAACCCGGGAGTTGGAGGTTGCTGTGAGCTGTGGTGCCACTGCACTCTATGGACGGTGACATAGTGAGATTCTGTCCTAAAGAAAAGGGAAAGGGAAGAAAGAGAGAGAGAGAAAGAACTTGTACTATCAGCATTCACATAAAGAATTTCATTTGGGGCAGAGCCTGTGGCTCGAGTAGGGCGCCGGCCCCATATACCGAAGGTGGCGGGTTCAAACCCAGCCTCAACCGAACTGCAAAACAGAAAAATAGCCGGGCATTGTGGCGGGCGCCTGTAGTCCCAGCTACTCGGGAGGCTGAGGCAAGAGAATCGCCTAAGCCCAGGAGTTGGAGGTTGCTGTGAGCTGTGTGACGCCACGGCACTCTACC